>JADNRX010000982.1:0-16730 GCA_015501595.1 Hymenopellis radicata
CCGGATTGAGGAGATTGCTCCTCGGAGGGAGCACATGTATCCCGCGAGGTGGAACCGGCTTATGGAAACACTGGAGGAGTTGTCAATCGTTTCCACTTAGGCTCACCGTGTCTTCGTACAGCCTTGTGCTAGAGATTCAGCATAAGCTGATGGTGCTGAAACGATATACGAAGTGGAATTGCGTACTCGTACGAAGAACGCCTACTGAGGCAGTTCGAGGAGTATGAACGCGAGTTGGACCTCACGGCGCAGAACTTGTAGGTGAGTCCCATGGATGTCCTCGTTCTGTCGAGTTCTCACTGTCATCTGGCATAGTGCAATTTTGCTGTGTGGCATCTCCACGGACGTAGCTGTCTCTATCTGAATGGTGTTCATCAAGATATCAGCGGATTTCTTTTTGTGTGCGTGTAGAACAGATTCACGTTCTACTTTGGGTGGCGTACATCGGACCGGTACGTATACTGTACTAACGCGACCATGTCTTCACATAACGCGTAACGGGGCCGCGTGAGTGAAGACCTGAGGTCTCGCATAACGCGTAACGGCTTCAAATTTTCTCCAATACAGGCTAGAAAAGGAAATTTTTCGCACGGCGGCTAGCACCGCCGCTCCAAATAAGGCAATTGCCGCCTTTGTGCCTTGATGTGAAGACCTGATCCAGTGAAGACCGAGCGTAACGCGTAACATGCCGTGAAGACTTGGTCGCGTTAGTACAGTATTCAGTACCTAGGCCACCCCTTACGTAGGCTACTGTAGCGCCTATATCCTCTGCGAGAGTATAGGAAAGGAGAGATACACGACACGGTCCACACGACTTGTGGTTATAAGTATACGTAGGCCCCGTTCGAATAAGTATATACTTTCAGCAAGCCACCCCAGACTGGCAGCCGAGCTCAGGTACCATGAACTTGTTGGTGCTCCAGCAGTCTCTTATAAAATAATACAGACACTACATCGAGACGATCGCAAGCCCTCGCCTCTGCTCAGGCTACACCTCGAGCACCCTCAAAACTCCAAGTTCTCCTCGATGACTCATGACCTGAACAGTCGGAAGTTGGAGGCGGGATCATCACTGCAACTAGCGCAAAAATTTTGCTCATCAAGAAGTATATTGAGATTGGGATATGGGGGAATCGAACCCCACCTACTCACACATTAGAGGCGCTAATGTTAGCCATTACGCCATATCCGATATGCAAAGTTCAGAAAGCTATGGTCCAAGCTCCCGCCAAGATAGAAAGAGAAAGACACGACAATTACAAGAATACGAGGCCACCTAACGAAGTCGTCTAATTAAATAGTACAAATTGTAAGAGCTGAAGGATGTAAATAGCGAGAGTGAGTCAGCGTTGTCCGGTAGGTATGCAGTAGAATATACAATGCACCAAGCCTCTAGTAGATCATCGCTCCGTCGTGAAAATTACACGACCCCGAAGCCGCCCTCCTTCAGAAACACCTTGAGCCGTATCACAATCGTGTCCAGGCCGGCAAGCCACATCCTCAGCTCCTCGTCCAGCTTATCATGTGGCGCGCCCTGGCCTATCCGCTCGTAAAAGTCCTTGCGGTGCGGCACAGCGCGGAGGGCAACCTATCCCCCCAGCAAATTCAACGATCGAATTAAAACACGCGCAAAAGAAAAACCCAACACCCACATAGACGACAGAGCGAATGACAAACGAATGGTGGTGCTTGAGCACGCTGTCGTACGACGCCTTGAAGCACCCATACAGGTCGCGCGCCGGCTGCGCCTGCATGTTCTGCAGCGCGACACACGTGAACGCCAGCCCGCGCACGAGGCGCACCAGCGCGCCGCGGCCGGCGCCCCAGTCTGGGAGCATCACCTCCACGGTCTTGGGCTGCGCGAGGGCGTTGTAGTGTGTGCGGACGTCCTAGTATCATAAGAGTTGGACGGCGGGAAGAGCCAGCGAGGACGCACGCGGATGTTGTTCCGGATGTCGGACTGCACGAAGCCAAAGACGCCGGAGCCGAGCAGGTCGAACATGCCTACGAGGCCGTCGGAGGCCTCGAGGAACGCGTGCGCGTCGATCCCGTCGGCGTGGATGGGGACGTCTGCGAAGGACTAGTAAAGGAATCAGGAAGAGCAGGAAAGTTAGGCAGACTGAGAGAGAGAGCCATGCCTTGACGCTCTCAAAGTAGGGCTGCTGCATGACGGAAGGAGGCAACTTGCATGATTTCATCGATCGCTATGATCGCCGTACTAATATGTTACTGAACGTTGCACGTTGCAAAGGTGCGTTGGCGACATATCCTGCCGTCGGCGGGAAGTTCAAGGTTCAATTTTTCGTTTGACTTCGATTTTCCCATTTCAATCGGGCGGTCACCGGTTCGAATCCTCACTGTGTCATATTTATAATTAAGTTTCCGGTGATTTTGAAGCTACCGTTTCGACCCTAGGTTCGCATAACGCGTAACGCGGGCCTCGGAACCTAACCTAGAGCTTAGCATAACGCGTAACGGGGCCCGATTTCAGGGACAGATCGCTCAAAACGGCAATTTTTTCGGGCCCGCCTGCGGCGGGACTACCAAATCAGGCCATGTGCCTGAAAACGAACTTGTTCCGTGTAAGTTCGCAGCATAACGCGTCACACGCTGCGAACCTACGGTCGGAACGGTACAGTATTCTGAGTCTCTAGATAATAAAAACCATTGTAAATACTCTTCTTAAAAGTTTTAAGGCCATTGAGGGTCCACAAGGTGTCTATTTCATGTGTGGCGCAATTACTTGTGTCACGTGATCTAGGAAGCCACTTAGTCCGGTTTGGTGGCCTAGTCCTCTTGGAATACATCTGTTTCAGTAATGGAACTTGAGTTCCAATGTCAAGAATTCCTTTAAGTCAGCAGGCTGCTGGGACAGACATACCATACTGTGCCGTGCCGGTGTGCCACCTCACATCTGCCTGCCAAAGAGTCATTGACACCTCAAGGGCTTGAAAGTTCTTAGTTCAATAACCTACTCTTGCCCTGTGCCCTGCCCAACATCTACTTTTCATCCACCAAACGAGTTATCGGACTAACCGGACTTGGCACTGATGAAAGAAACGAAGAAACGATGTCATAAGCCGACTACGCACACAAATGCTCAGGTACAAATAGTAGTAAACTAATAGATGCCCCCGCCGGCAGTCAAATGAAATAAGCTGGTAAAGTAAGGCTACGAAAATGCGACGTCAGACGCACAGATGGGAGAGGAAGGGTGGTATGGTAATAGGCTTTTCTTTTGGTCGAAACTGTTGATCTGTCACCGGCCGCGTCCTCCGCTTGTAATCCCCCCAAATCCTTCCCGCTAAACGAATTGCCTCTGTATGCCAAATGTTCGCAATACGATGAACGAGTCGGTCACGCGCGCTGGTGGGTGTGATAGTGCTGACACGAGGAAGTTTAGGTAGTATGCCCCAATAAAATCGTGAACGACCGACAGGCCACCGCGGACCATCTCGAAAGAGCGCCCGAGCCAGTGTGGAATATTGAAGGACGGTAGCCAGAGGAGCATCAGCATTGTTAAGCATGACAGATGCCTGATGGGCGGCGGACGTCGATGCATCAAGACGCATGTGGTGAAACTGCGGGCACTCGACAAAGATGTGATGGGTGGTGTCGAGAACGCCACAGCCAAAGGGGCACAACGGAGAAACATCTCCAAACCGCAAGAAACGGGTGTACTGTGTGTCAAGTTGTGAGGAACGAGCATATAGCTGAACCATTGGCGAGTAGGCGGATGAGGCGCGGACATATGAGTGAGCGGGTGGCGGATGTTCATCATACAATGGCAGAAGCAATGTCGTCGCCGGGCGGAAATCTGGGGCAGAAAACACACATGAGGTCAGCGCCGCTTCAAGATATTTTGAGATATTTGATTCTATATACTTATCGTGTTCGGAATACAGCATGAAGGCATCCATAAAGAAAGTAGGTAGTGGGGCAGCCGGGGGACGAAGTGCGAGGTGTTGCGATGAGGAAGCGAGACCGTCAACATGAGCGTTAGCGCGTGCAGGAGTTGATTGTGATGCAGTGTGAGCCGGGGTGTGAGTGATGGTGGGCAAGAGAACATTCGGAGGGCGGTAACGTAACAAATACAATATCCATCGGTACAACGAGCATCCAGGCAACGATGACCAGACATGAGGGGATTGGACTGTGGAGAGCGCAGAATGTATAATACGGGTGCTGGAGAGGTAGTCGGTGAGGATGGAATGTGATTGAGAAGGTGGTTCGTCGGAGGCGTACGCGTAATGGGAGAGTATGTCAAGAACGAGCGCATACACCTCGCCAAGGTAGACAAAGGCAGACGATCCATATGCGTCAAGTGTCAGAGTCCCCGCCGCCTTGGTCGACGCAAAGGACATAGTGACAGAACGCCGCTCGCGAAAGGTAGGAGAAGCTGGTATCATAGACGCGTCCGTCGCGGAGAGATGGGAGGCGGAAGCGATGTCAAGACATGGTTGGGTAGAGGATGAGAGAAGGGCATGAATCGTCTGTTCCGCGAGACGCATCCTGACCATCCGCGGAATCGCAAGATCAGCCAGATCAGCCGCTGTCGCACCGGATGGATCACCCACACCGCCGACACTCTGACTGCCAGGATTATCGACATCTCGCCTCTTCCGCTTCAAATTTCTATAACCCTCAGCAGCGGAGCCCAAAAAGATACAGGTGAGTCGCGACACAGACAGAGATTGGATCCAAGCAGCGATTTCAGGCCACTGATCTGCCAAACGAGTATCCGTCTGGGCAAATTGTGGACGAGAAGGCTGGAGAGGAAGAAACTGTTGAAGGATAGGATGGGGCCCCAGTGGGGCGTGGGAGACGTGCTTAAGCAACGTAATCCCCACGGAGGCCAGGTTAGTAATCAGACGATGAGAAACAGGCTGAGGAGATGCAGCATGAAGCATACGATGTACGTGAGATAAGGAGACATCGCCATGAAAGAAAAAGGAGACATCCGTACACCGTACACTGATGTCCAGCATCGCCATGGTGTGGTGCGCCAGTCGCCATGCGAACGGCAGTGACGCAGAGCGCAAAAAGGCTGTGGATTGAGGAAGAGGACGTAAAGGGAAAGAACAAGAGTTCAACAAGCACGTCCAGTCAGCCATTGTAATCAATGCCATATTTCGGAAGCTTGCAATATGATGATTCAAATCGCGAAGCATCCCCGTAACGGCAACTGTGCGATTGAGACGTGCAATAGAGGGCCACTCAAAACCCCACATATGCAAGGGAAGCGACAGCAGAGAAGAGTTGAAAGGAAACACACCATGTAAGTGCTCGTGTAAACGCTTGGCCAGTATGTGATCAAGGCGTGTCGCGTCCTGATCAGATATTGGCTGGAACGCCAACTTTGGACGAACGCGTGAAATAACACACTGTGAGATGACACGCCTGATGAGTGTCATCGGCATGCGGCGTCGCAGCGGAGGCAGGTCAGTTGTGAGTATGATCTGCTCCAAGAGCTGTGCCTGCTTCACAGGATCATTCACCGCCACTCGCAAGAGCTCGACGTGAGAGCGAATCACGGAGACTTGCTTTGGGACGAGAATGGACTGATCGACAGAGTCGACGGAGTTAACCTGTAAGTGGGAGGGTAGATTGTCAACATTCCGAACAAACAGCGCCGACTTGTCCCAGTTAGTAGAAGCCCCGTAAGCACTCTGGAACCGCTCAGCCATCTCAGTCGTCGAAAGGCAGGATGACAGCGACCGTGTCACGACTATCGAATCGTCCATAGCCTCTACCATAGAAATGGGTAGAAGCAAGCGATCTGCGGGCAGGTGAGGTTCGCGCAGAGTGCCTTGGACAGTCCGGATGGTGACGATGTCGTCCGTCTCCCTTAGAGTATCGGCAAGCCAATGGTTACCAAGGCTGCTGGTGAGGGTACATTTAAGCGGAGAGAGCGGGCCACCTTGTTTAGTGACGCCGGAAACGATGAATCGTGAAGTGAGGCCATAAAAGGTCTTCACCCGATAAGGTACATCGGCTTGTGCAGATCTGTCAAAGTCAGCAATCGAAGCTGGTAGGCCATACGCTTGAATAGCATCATAGAACCCTTCAGGTTCGAGTCGGTCGAACCCCTTCGCTTGATCACGTCGAAGCATGAAGAGTGGCGATTGAGTGCGTTGAGCCCAAGCGTCGAGCTGCGACAAGAATGATGTCAGGTCGCGACCTTGAACACCAGGCTGGGTCGCTATCTGACACTCGGGTAGAATCTGATGATGAGACAGGTAAGCAGTCAACAAAGAATTAAGCCATGCAAAAGGAATGTTCATGTTGACACTACTTGTGCAGACCCCCCGATAATTACTGAGGAGCGTCGGATCACCACGCTTATGGATGGTCGACAGATGAGAAGATTTTACGCAGGCAGGCCAATGGGAGGCGCGAATAGGATAGTTCCAGAGGCGGAGAACCTGCAGAAATGAAGCGTCATTCAACGCTTTGACCATCCATTTCTCCCAACCATCAGGACCCGGCGCAGGACGCTGGTTGCCCTTCCGGATCATTGCACGGCCGTTGTCGAGTGTCATCAGCTGAGGCCAGACGAAAGGCTGAAACGCTGTCTGAGCACGAATGCGGCGAACTGAAGGAGTCTCCAGCCAAGGCTTTGGAGGTAGCGGGCGTGATGTGCGCTGGAAGAGGTTTTTGAAGTAAGAGACGGTCTCATTAAGAACAACATCAGGACTAGTCACGAAAGTGGATGAACCATTGTCGTCAAGGTGAGAGAGCGCAGGAGGAGGTCCACCATCGTAGGTGCGGGGGTAGAGTCTCTTTGAAGAGCCACCCAACAAACAGGCATTGACAGCACTACGTTCCGAAGCACCAAGTCGTTTTTGCAACTCATCACGTTCTGCACGGTATCGCAAACGAGCGAGCGCGGATCGGGTCACTGTGAAGAATCGGAGGCTGGCTGCAGAGTACACGGTAGGAAGCACGTTAAGCGGTTGGTGAGGCGCGGTAACAGCCATAAGGTAAGAGTGAGCCCAGCGTTCGCGACAGTAGAGGCGAGGAATGGTACGGAGTCTAATTGCAGCTATGACCCTATTGATTCGGCGGTAGTCTCGTAAAATAACAGATATTGTCGAATTTCTTGGGCGGGTAGGAGGACGCCGAGGCTTCGGTCGTTGAAAGTGTTGTTCCGCTGCGGTGCTGAGAATCCGCGTCAACGCGTCGTGAAGCGTTTCGTAATCAGCATCAGACTCGAGAGGTAAAGAGGCAAGTCGTTCGGCGTCAACGAGATTATCGACGGTAGTGGCAAACGCTTGATAGCGGTGAGGCTCGGTGCGCTTCGGTTTTAGGAAACGCGGTTGATATGCATTGAAATGCTCGTCGACACGAGCAGGCAGATACGCACCGTCTCCGATGTTTGTGATTGAGGCCGGTGGAGACAGGAGAAGAGTAGCCGATATTAGACGATGATCAGACGCGGGAAAGAAGTGACCAGGGACGCGAATGACGGAAGAAGCAACACCACTATGAGAGTGAACGCAACGGTCGATGATTGACTGACAGTTGTCGTTATATGCACGGTAAGTATAGACATGGCGTGCATCGTTATCATGGCGTGAGGACCAGATATCACAGCCAGAACTTGATTGGAGAAAGGCGAGAAACGCGGCTCGTGCCGCATTATTGCCATTGGACACGCCAGTCGTTTCGCATGCTTCAGTAGTCGCGTTAGTGTCACCTATGATTTGCCAAGAGTAAGGGGCGTCCCGACAGAGTGGCAGGACGAGGCTCCAGAACGTATTCAAGTCTTCAAGTGCAGCTGCACCACCAGGATCGTATGGGGCGTAGACTCCCAGCAAGCGATGAACGTAGCCATGGCCAGAAGTGGTAGGAACGACGATATCGCGACAAATGACTCGCCCAGCGAGGTCGTCACAGACATCGATCGGGCGGGATTGAAAGCGAGAGTGTACTCCCATGATGATGCCCCATTTAGCGGAGCGGCGATTGACCACCTTTCCAGGAGACTCAAACGACCTGTAATTGTTAGCACGAACGTAATGTTTAACCGGGTGTGACGATTTTGTCTCAGACAGAACCCAAGCATCGGGTTGATGAGTGGTGAGGATATCTGAAAAGCAAGAATGTTTTACGGCCATTCCAAAGCCATTAGCATTTAAAGCAAATGTAGTAAAGGCTGCTGAGGGCGCGGCGGAAGCAAGAGCGACCGGCAGGCACAAGAAGGCGAGCAGCACTGTCAGCCGCGTATGGAAAGAGAAAACATGGAACATCACGAAACGGCCTGTGAGCTCAAGCCATCTCGGGACACTGATCACAGTTACCATCAACCAGAGGCTCTCCAGTCAACCTGAGTGATCTTGAAGTAACCTAAGATGTATCCATGAATGTATTTTACCCTCCAGTGACCTAGATCACCTTAAGATGATCATAGATGTTTGTTGCATTTGATCTATGTCTTGAGTCACCATAAGCTGCATGCAGTCATGCCACCGATGTGATGTATACCTTGAGAAGACCCAGAGTCCATCAGAGTTCGTCAAGCTTAGCCACCAAAGAAAACCTCTCTCAAGATCATACAGAGGAAGAAGAACAATGTCACCACAGGTTGGGAGAATCTTTTGGTGGATCCAACTGGTATTTTCAGCGAGACGGCACGCCGCACAAGGGTGCGGCGGCCATATCCCGCTTGAAAAGCACCGGCTTATGGGTATTCGTGTATCAGTGATGTACAGAAGAAGACTAAGAGTAAAATGAGAAATGATGGCGCAGTGAAAACACGCCTAAAGACGTCAACGGGCCCTATTCTAAGAAGACACAAGTGGCGTCCAGCGCCGAAATAAAATATCGCGCATTGAGTAGCGAGGGCATCCCAGGAGAAGACAAAGCGGTAGGCGCCTCATCGACGAGCAGCCTCATTGGAGGGCTTATGCCGCTCCGAGTTGCTGCTATCCTTGATGGAAAATGATACGTTGCATGCCGTCCAGGGCTGACGCGGTTCTTTGACATTGCTGTGGTGGCGGAAAGTAGTCGTATTCGTCGCCGGAAGCCCGCATATCGGATAGAGTGGCCTCAAAGTGAGGGATTATGCGTGTGTAGTGGAGGTAGAAGGGATATGCGTGGGGGTGCTGGGAGCGCCATCGTTCCGGTGGGGACATCGTCATTGTCGTCCTGGTGTCGCCGTGAGCATGTCGTTGTCACGGTGGTGGTGCATGTGCTGCTGTAAGAGTCAGTACTAGATTACAATGAAAAAAGACACGCACCAAATCAGGATGACCTGGAAGAGGGCAGGGCTTGCAGCACCGGGGGAACGCTCCACGACCATGCGTTACTGATCTTGAACGTCCTGTAAGTTGTCCAGGCAGCTCTACAAGACTACATGTCAGGTGGCGTGAAAGCGGGTTAACAGTGCGCACATAATAGAACCCGGATACCAAAGAGAGTTGTAGGCGGATGTCAAGAGGGCGCGATACGTCGGGTACGATATTTCAATGAAGGCCGAGTTAGCTTGGAAATAGACGGCGGCGGAGATGGGCGAGTGGGTCGCGCGGTAGGTGTCTCGGTCGCTGTTACGGACAACCCGTTCGTTGAGCTGAAACAGCGGAAATATATAGCACGAGGAAAGCGTACGGAAATCGGTGTTTTGGGGGAAGCTCTTTTGCGAAAAAGCTGGGAGGGAAAGGGAGAGCTGTGATTGATTTAATTGAAGGGAGACTGCGACAACCAGAGAAATTGGATCAGGAGACGGAAAGCGAAAACTACGCTGGGAAACTGGGAAACAACGACTGAAAGAGCAGGTGGGGGGGATGCTGGGTCGTCGTGGTGGGCGGACGTGGCGAATGGCACATGGACGCCAACTTTTAGACGAAATTTGGTTAGCACAGAAAAGAGTTTTATAAGTCAAGACGCACCTGCACTTGCAGAACGGGCAGTGACTCGTTCGGCACAGGTTTCCTCATGGGCTCGTTCCAGTATTACGCCTCGCGTCGTTGATCTGCGGCCTCGACGGAGGGCTTACGCGTCCAGCGGGGCCGCCGGGGCTCTTCAAGTCCGCAGGTCAACGAAAAAAGCAGAAAAAAGACAGAGAATAAGGGAGAAGGATGCCTACAGGACCCGCATCCCAAAGTCGGGTCGTCGGGAGCCAGACGTCGTGAGGTGGTGGTGGTGGTTAAATGTCATGATCAACCACCAAAATGCATCTCGATCACCACTCGGATGATCGGACCGGGTGCTTTTTGACGACTTGTGCGGGCTCCAGCGCACCAACGAGGGCGTTTTAGACATTTCGAAATAGTGGAATTGATTGTTACGATACTTTAGAGTGTTTAATTTTTTGACCACTTTTTTGGCCTGTGATGAAGATAATACTTGCGTTCTCAAGACTGACATTGAGTGTAGTATATTGCACGGTAAGTTGTTGGCTCGGATTTTCTAGGAGGATCGTATTTGCATCATGAAGTACTATTCGCCCCATTTTGTCGTTAATATATGGACTTCTTCATCGTCTACGACGCGCTAGACATTGTCCGGATCCCGGGTCCAGCGATCCGAGCAGTGATCAAACTTGGATCAAACCGTTTGGCTGTCAATGTAACTCTTTATCCTACCACCACCATCCCCTTGGTCGATCACTTGTCGTCTCTTCCTCTCGACTATTAGTCTTACAGCTGCCACGCCTGTTCGACACAGGCACTCGGCGACGAGCACTACGCCCGGCTGCAGGCTTTGCAGGAGCAAGGGCTGGAGACATGGATGCTGTTATGTCCGCAGACGGGCAGCATTGCGTTGTGCGTTGTCTTGTCCGCTTCAATTTTCCTTATCTGACAACAACGACAGTTACACCATGTTTGCGACAACGACGATCACGACACCACGCCCAACCGCGGGCCCGTGTACCAAGGTCTTCCAGTACTTAAACAGTACCACTCCCAGCACCAAGGCTGGACTGACATTTATTTCCCCCCATATGCTCCATTACAGTCGACTGCCACGTATGCGTCACATGCGTGTTGGGTTTTTTTTCGATCGGACTCGTCGTTCGACTTGGCCTTTCACCACCACTTCCCTAGTAAGCGATGACTTCCACCGCAACAGCGACCACTAACGATTCCTCCAGAACAATACTGACCATTTCCACCATGACGCCCACCCGCTAAGACGACCACTTCCGCTAAGACGACCACCCGCTAAGACGACCATCCCCGCTAGGACGATTATCCACGCCACGCCGACCTTGGGCTACGACGACCTCCTGGCACACCATTGCCATTACGACGGCCCTCTGCCACGCCATTGCCATTACGATGACCATGCCCGCTACGACCTTGACTACGACCATGACTGACGAGGACCGCGACGTTGACAAAGACAACTACGAACGACGAGTGGGACCACCGTGCACGAGGACGACGACGGTGCAAGGATGACCGATGCTTATGGACGACTACGATGTTTATGGACGAGGACAATTGCTGGTGTTAGCACGCCTCTCAAGGACCATGCGCGCGAGGACGTCGACGACCGATGCTTATAAACGACTACGATGTTTATGGGCGAGGACCACTGCTGCAAGCTGCGGTCACTACGACGGACAAGGATAGTACTACGACTCATGCGGACGAGAAATCCCACACTTGCGGACGATGACTCTACATACACCATACCGACAACGACACACGAGAGTGTTGACAACAATACACGAGGGTGATCACAACGAGGGACGATGACGACGATGCATGAGAATTACTACCTCGAAGGATGAGGACGATGACCACAACGAAGGGCAATGACAGCCTCACCCCAGTATGTGGACAAGAACCAGGACTACAGCAGACAACTGCGACGGATGAGGGTTACCGTGATGACGATGCTGGGAAACCCATAAGTATGCCTGGCTTCTTTTGGTAGCTCTGCATTTCTCGTGGACTATGTCATTACAGTTCAGTAGATCTCACATTACTGTACACGCTGCTTGTTGTATTGGCATCCTTTGTATTGTTGCTCTGATCAGTCGATACTACAAAATGACTTGCTGTTGTTGCAATGCCTCGTGAATAAGCAATATCCCCCATCAACAGTGTGCATTGTGAGGAAACCTATGGCAGTAAGAGTAAGCTTGGGATCGGGGGGAGCCACCTTCAAGTGTGCATGAGACAACTCGGAGGTAACTTTGGAGGATCGGTCCCGCCGAACCTTCTCCAAAGTTAACTTCACAGGATTAGCAACTCAGCTGCCTTAAGGCAGCTGAGGGCCTCTGAGTTGACCTGTAGCACCTCACAGCTGGTAACCATTTTCCTGATGAAAGAATTGCGGCAAAGACAAGCACAGGCCAATGTTGAGAGTCGGGCAAGGTAAAGGCAAAGAGATAATATTGAAGCAAGTAAGAAATATAACCAACATGGCACGACGAAGACTTTGGACATTTTAAACGAGATTGAAAGTAAGGAAACCGGCGGGCGAGAGCAATCGACGTCACCCCTACAGTGGGAACGTTTGCGCCGCGAACGAAAGTCCAGCGAAAGAGGAAAGCGCACCTCGTTCATTTGATCATCCATCCGCTGCCGATTTGTGGGCGGGCCATCATCGTGCTGGCCAATTTCCTGCGGCGGCTGTTCGGGGGGAGGGTGACTGAGCAACCGTGCCTTGTTAAGGGCGAGAAGCTGCTGCAAGTCGTCGTTTGCCTGTGTCTGCTCCCGATTTGCGTGTAGTAGGCGGCCTTGAATGTCCTCCAAGGCCGCAGAATAGGTAGCCACCAGGCCGGGTTTATCCTCGGCGAGCAGCAATAGGGTGTGTTTTGTTGATTTGTCCGCCTCTAGTCGGCCAATTTCGTTCTGGACAGACATGAGTCGGAAGCGGGCGTCGGTGATTGCGGAAGTGAGGGCCATGGCATTCTGCAAGGTGTTGTTAGCATTTCGGATTTCGGAGATGTGCTGATTTTGGGCCCGCAAGACGACGTTGAAGGTGGACGCGGCGAGATTGATGTGTTCGCGCATGCTGTCCAGTTGAGGCTGCACCGCGCCATCGCCGGCCATAGTCGTTGTGCTGGGCTCCAGGAATCGAGATTGCGCAGGGCAAGATTGGGCATTGAAAAACCAAAGATAGAGGGGCGAGGACAGGGTGATGTTGGATGGAACACCAAGGGGATGAGGTAAGTCAGTGGCAACGAGGGTGGTGGCGAGTTCAGAGGAACGCATGACGACGACGTATGTGTCGCCGTCGAGTTCCATCCTGCTATGAGCAATGATGTCTTCCCCATTGAAGCGTCTCCTGATGATGGCATCCATTCCAGCCTTGAAACGCCCAATACCACCACACCCAGTAATGGCGATGTCGTACCCGAACTTGGGAATGATGAAACGAGGCTGGTGGGCGTGGTAGGTGGTTTGGTTGATGATGAGGGGTTTGTCAAGCAGCTCGCGGACATGGTCACGGTGGAGGAGATCCACGACTATTCGTTCGCCCGAGGAGGTCTTCATGATGAAGAGGTGCTGGTAATCAACGTTGCGGTGGGCGAGCGCGGCCTCAATCCTGGCCTTGACGACTTCTGTGCCGTGGCTGCCGGGTAGGAAATACACTCGCCGAGTCTTGTCCGCGCGACTTGTGACGTTCCAGTCGGCGGAGAGAATGGGATGCATATTGATCACGTCCTTTAGTTGCGCGAGAATGTCTGGGCGTGGTTCCTGCGAAAATGTCTCCTGCAAAGAGACGAAGATGTAGTCCACGCAGCGTGTCGTCTCTCCTGCAACCACCCTAAGATCAACCCAATCAGGCATAAACGGAGGAGATTGGAGGTTTGCGGCGGTGTTGAGAATGGCTGGGTAGGTGGTGGTGAAATTTTCCAAAGCGGAGCGCTGGGAAGAACGGTCGAGGCCCCAGACAATAAGCTGCATGCCGGCGCTGACGCCGACTTGGTCGACCATGATGCCGTTCCCGGTGGGTCCTTCATCGCTGTCAATAAAGGTGGGCAGTGTGAAGGGTGGTGGGGTTTTAGCGGGCATTGGGGTTTTGGTGAAATATTTGTGTATTTGTGTATTATGCAGGAGAAGGCCTAAAAGGCTTTTAAAGCATTTTAGAGTAGCAGTACGGTGGTGGTGGTGGTAAGAGGCGCGGCTGATGTGTCCGAGGTCATGTGACGTAAATAATTGTGCCACACATGAAACAGACACCTTGTGGACCCTCAATGGCCTTAAAACTTATAAGAAGAGTATTTACAATGGTTTTTATTATCTCGAGACTCCGAATAGCTTCAAAATCCCCGGAAACTTAAATATAAATATGACACAGTGAGGATTCGAACCGGTGACCGCCCGATTGAAGTGGGAATCAAACGAAAAATTGAACCTTGAACTTCCCGCCGGCTCTACATATCCCCGACTCTTCGGAAGTTGGCCCGGAACGGGCGATGGCCCATTTTCCTGCACTCTGAGTCTCTGAGTCGATGTAGCTATAGGAAGTATATTTACTAGACCACGTAAGTAGTCTGTACTTTCGAAACCGCGTTGAATCAAGGAATAATGTTAAAACTTGAATGATTCATCTCAAGATACGTCAGGAGAGGAACCTATGCTGCTTTTCAATTCAACACCATAACTTGAACCCAAGACAAGATTACATAGAGGCAAAAAATGCTCTGGAGGAAATATTCGCTAGCAGGAGACATCATATGGCACCACAAGGCTACCAACGCTCTAGATACAATTACTCGCGGCTCCAGGTCCCTGGAAACCCACTGGAAAGGCAAAACAAGATTGTCTACGCCAAACGGCAAGTGCTTGTCCGTCACTGCTACAGTAGTGCTGTTCTTGACCACCGTGACAGAGGGCCCCACGCGTACTTCCAGCCAATTTATGAAGGCAAATGATCTCCGCAAGTTGGCACGTCGTGTCTACGGTGAATCTATAGAGCGTTGGTAGCCTAGCGGTTATGATGTCTCCTGGAGACGAGAATTTCAGTTTTTTGCCTCTAGTCTGGCCTTGTTTGCATTGAACTACTACTGGTACAGTAACTTGAACCCACGACAAGACTAGAGGCAAAAAGACTTCAAGGCAACCTGAAGGAGACGTCATAACCACAAGGCTACCAACGCTCTAGATACTTGCGGAGATCATTTAGTTTCGCATCCCACCACTGTCCTCCATCGCCATGCCGCATACCAAAACAGGAGGAGGAGCGGCCACGCAGAGCCGTTGAAGCGTACCATTTTATTCAGTTTCGTCGGTCTGGACTTTGCAATTGTGTACTCGCGACTCCAGGTCGCTGGTCCCTGGAAAGCAAAACAAGATTGTCTACGCCAAACAGCCTGTCCGTCGCTGCCACAGTAGTGCTGTTCTTGACCACCGTGACATTCTCTCGAAGGAGGGCCACTCTCAACCGCCTCCACGCGTACTTGCACCCAATTTATGGTGGTCGCCTCATAAGTTGGCATGCGTCTACATTGTATCTAGAGCATCGGTGGCCTAGCGGTTATTCGAGATTAATCTTTTGATTACTCAAGGCCAATATGAGGTACGCCTTTTCGCTTTCCATGCTCACAGCATCCTCACCAACAGTACTCATTACAGATCCTTCGGGTCTAAAATGCTGTACTTCTGGTTCGTTACCCGCCGGGTCGCAAAATGAACCAGGTGAGACTCTTCTGCCTCCGGGACGTTATCCTCGCTCACCGCGAGACTTTGACATGGTCAGCTCTCAGCGCCACATCTTTTTCTTAGGTCGATCGTTTATTTCCATACCTGGCGGGCAGCTTAGGTATGCAGCTGAGGATGTCTCGCATCCCTCAGCTCTTACTGTGCCCCGCCAGGTGCATTCTTGTATTTATTCTCTTAGGCTCAGTCTCTTACTGTTTCACACCAGTGTTGTATTCTCGTCGATTGCGAAATAAATTTCCATCTAACGACTCATACGATTATGCCCGGACATGCCGAAGGCAGCAAAAAGCGAAAAGCCGGAGACTGTTCTATCCCTGACATCCCTGACTCAGAACTCACGGAGGAGCAGTATTGCGAAGCTGTACGGAAAACCCTCGAAGAGATCGTCAGTCGATACCGTGAGGGACGGGCGTCCAAAGTTGACGTTCAAACCACGGTCGTTGCCTACATCGGCGGTGTTTCCGAAGCTGGACTGTACGACTTCAGCGGACGTAACGAGCTCAAGCCGTGGTTCGAGCAACTCGAGAGCGACGCTAGACGTCTCGAGCGAGCCAAGCAACGAGGGAAAGAGTTGGGAAAGTCGCGAAAAGATGACGACGACGTATCCGGAGGAGAAGAGACCGTCGACGAGGAAGAGGACGGTGATGACCACGAAGAGAGTGTCAAACCCGGAGTTAAACGCAAACGGGCAGAGACACCCAATTCCAATAGTTCGCTCTCAGAATATGAGAGTGGAGGAGATGACAAACCCAAGTCCAAACCTCCTCGCAAACACCACCACGCTCGCGAGTCCAACGATGGCGATGTACCAGACGACAATCTCTTCGGATGGGCCGCCGCCGCCGTCGTCCAAGAAGTCGTTCTCTCAGCTGAGCACAAGAAAATCCGCGACGCCGTCGAAAATCACAGACGCGACGTCAAGTACACCTTGCACAACCTTTTGCGCACAGGACTCGCCCCCGTCTTCCCTGAAGCCCTCTGGAAGAAAATCCTCCTTGATCAAGTCGTCGACTTCGACGAGATCAACGCTTTCTTCTTCTCCACCAAACTCGACCTCGACCCCACTCCAGTCAGTACGGTCGAATCGGCACTTCACAAAGCCTT
>JADNRX010000983.1:0-16707 GCA_015501595.1 Hymenopellis radicata
CGTTGGACGGCTATCGAGAATTTAATGAGCTCTGCCTTTCAGAGTAACACCAGCAAAGTCCTTCTCGACTGCTCCCGGGACCAGGAAATTCTTGTCCCAATACGTCTTCGCCGACAAGCTTGTTCGCATTCTGTTTTCAGTTCATCGCTCTCGATAAGAAGCATACTCCGCCCTTTGATGCCGTCACCCTACAAGACAGACGATGGCACCATCTTCTCTATTCCTTGTTCCTACGCTCGCGGTCTGAACATCCAGAAATTGCAGACTCCCCTCGCCATCCAGCATAGTCTCTATGTCTTCTCTTTTTCCCCAATATGACAAGTGATTGACTTTGCGGGCTTTATTCCTCATGCGTGCGATTTCAAGTGACAGCGCCATCCTCGCTGAATACACTTCGACTTGCGCTCCTGTTATTCTCATACTGATTTTGGTACGGTGAATATGATGTCCTTTTTGTTTCTGGACGAATGCTGACATTTCACCCGTAGAAGACGCTACTGGTGTGTACTACTACGGTACCGCAAGCACCAATGAGGGACTCTTGAATGTCAACTTGAAGAAAAATTGATGCGCGTTCAGAAGCTGCATCGATATTGGCGGTTACGCTGTCAGCATGTCGTCACCATCGTTGTATCCTCCCCAAACCCAAGTCCGACTACCACACCTGAAGAAGTCAACGAAAAGCGACAGTTTTGGCGACGATGTCCCGGACACAGTATCGTAATGTGGTGATGATTCCGCTCATTTCCCATCAGCCCGCTCTACGTTCCGGGGCGCTAAAAGGAGGCAGTGCAGCAGCGAGGCGAGGGTGAAGCCATGTGTGTGGGTGCAGAAAGATATATATTCATCACTGGGTCGGGTGCTCGCGCCGGAGGCATGGTTGGGTGTATGAGGCTGTTCCCGCCCAGGCATTAGGAAGCCGAGTGCCGCTGAGTTCGCACTATAATTCAGTGCTAAAGCTGGAAATCGTCAGGTGGATGGTTGTAGTCGTCAATGATGACTATCGTGTGAGTTCAGAGAATTAAGTCGACGTCAAAGGGCTGCCTCTTCGCTTGCTACAATCAATATTTCCGGTTAGTCGGCTTTCTGGATATCGTTGTCCCCAATGCGATGATATCTACGTCTGCGCAAATTGCCAAGGCCTCGCACACGCAGCTTGACCGAGTTGACATTAAGCGCCGGCCGCAAGAATCAATGGAGTGGCGATGATGTCAGAATTTATGACAATCGCGGGGATCACAGTGATGATAAACCCACAATCCCTGCGTCTCTTCACGCCTTTTCCGTTACGCCCCCTTCACGACATTTCTCTTCTTTACACAAGTCCTAACACTGAACCAGCCATGTTCTCGCTTGCACATCGCCACTGGGTTTATGTCTGGATTCCGATCGTTGGCTCGTGCATGTGGTTTTGTGCGAACAATTCTCAGTGGCGTTTACGAGCGCTGACATGTCTCGCGTTTAGCTACATTACTAGCCATGCTAATCACTTATTTTGCTACGGGCAGACCGCATTATGGTGCGCAGACTCAATTCACATCTCAGCCATATACTGATCGACATGTTTACACACAGTCTCCCAGGACGGTTCCATTCCGTACATATCTGATATCGGCGCCGATATTCTCAAGCCGCTATTCATCGTCGGGTGCTCATTTACCGCTGTCGGCTTCTTCCTCTCTTTATCGGTCGAGCGCGCGTTGCGGCATCATGGGCGCCTCGTGCCCGGCATGCGTCGTCGCGAGAAGGCTTTTGGCTATCTGGCCATCTTTGCATCGTTTGTTGGTGGATGTGGACTCATTCTGCTATCTATATTCGATACGAAGCGGCACACAACTCTGCACCGACTATTCTTGCTCATCTTCATTCTGGGTGTGGCTTTCAGCGCGTTGTTCACTGTTATTGAGGTGCGCGAATTGTGTTGTTTTCTGTTACGTGTTCTGACAAGTGATGACAGTATCGTTGGTTGAGCAAAGACTATCGCTTCGTCCGAGAGTTGCGACACGCATATGTAGCTAAGGCTGTCATCGCATCAGTGCTTGTTGTGCTTGCCATTGCATTTGGTATTGCTTTATATACAAGCACAGATGTCGGAGGTACGTCGACGCCTCAATTCAAGTACTCTGGTCTGACGTTTTTTCCAGCCGTTCTGGAATGGGTCATCTCGTTTGGATTCACGCTCTATCTTCTGACTTTCTTCTTCGATTTGCGGCAGTCAAAGGGAGTCGAAGAGGGGGAATTAAGGTCAAACACCTTTTTGATGCGCGCACGAAGTTTTGCACCTCGAGTGGGGGGACGAGAGCGGGCATGATACACGCGGACTTTCAGACTTGCTATTCTACATGCGCATTGCTATCCCATCTATCCTGATCTGTTAATACATCGTAATCATTAATGACTAGTACATTTTCATCTGTACTGCATGTAGGAAACATGTTTTCCGCGCATTTGTGCGACGACATCACGAAACTTGTTCCCGTCTACTCGTAGGGACTTGTGTCAAGTTAATGACGATCCTTTCAGCCGTGGCGTTGAGTGTGTTCACAGCATTCGGAGATCTAGTAGCGACTCGGATGGGTCTAATTTTGACTGTGCGTCGCATCGGGACTCTTGTTCAAGGGTTCAAAGCTACTTTACATGTCGCAATGGAAGACCAATCTCCTCCCGAATCAGCTGCACATTTACGACAGCGGGATCGCGAGTCGCGACGCGTGACGGAAGCGCGTCTTGCCGTAAAACCTGATCACACAAGCACTTGTGTGTCTCGGGGAACGTGCATCCCTCTATAATTGTTTCTGTATACCGATAAGAATAGAGCGTGCAGTGTCAACCGTCAGTCTCAGGTGGAATTCTTTTGTTCTCTGCCGAGAAGCCGCGGCTACTCAACCGATGAACCGACGGTCCAGCGGTTGCGGATGTTTTAGTCGGCTGATCATGCACGATAGGGTCTCACACTCACGGCCTCCACTGTCCAGCATGGCGCTGTCTACGCCTCATAGCTGAACCGCTGGACTGCTGGAAACGTCGACAACACGATGGCGTCTTAGTGCCTGATGACTGGGTTCATCACGAGGTAAACTTGGTCCAGTGTCAAGGACTCTACTTCACGCCTTGCCCACTAAAGTTACACGCATGGCTAGCATGGAAATGAAGCCCGATCGCATTCAATGGTCCTCCTGTGGCTCTCCTGTGTGATCCCAGTGCCTAGTCTTACCGGCGGTATCGGTCTGATTCCGAACGGTTATCACGACAAACGACCAGCGAAAACAAATTGACGAACTAGCACACCGCATGCCGCTGATTTGCCAATATGTGCGTTGACCCTCGAGATAGGCTGGCTCGTTTAACGCATTTCCTGCACACTAACACGTCCTACTTGATACAGCACGATGATCCATCCACCCCCAGTTTTTTCCAGTCGTTTAGGAGTGAAGGCAAGCTCCGCAGGTGCATTGAGTTGGATCACCCCCAAATGCAAGCCGCAGGGTCTGTCTGCCAAGCCCGGCGGCAACGCACAGATGACGACTGTTATTTCAATATCGGCAACGCCACGTTCATCCCTCCGTCCTTCGCTTCCTGTTCGTGCTGCTCTTCTTCGAGGTCTACTCATTGGACAACTGATATTCCATGTTATATCTTCTCATTTAGTCTGCAAAAAGCGTACTGATAGCTTCTCAGGAAAGTTATACAGTATCAAGGTTGGGTACCTCCCCCTTGGTCGATCAAGATCGACTAATTCAATCCTGAACCATTCTTTCGAAAGACTGCCCAATCAGATTAAGCAATTGATCTTGATTTGCGGAATATAAAAATGACCTCCAACACGCCGATTCCTTACTTTCCGAACCCCCATGAACTCCCTGCACCAGATGACACCTCTCCTTCCGCCGGCCCATCTGGCTGGACACCCCAAAACCCTGACGGCGACGATGTCCACTATGAACATCGACATGGTGTTCTCGTCTCCCGTCCTAGCTACGCTATCTTTCGGGCTGAAGGATCGCGAGCAGAGGCACAACGGAAGAAGGCCAATCCTCCTCGTCCTCCGAATCCCTTCATCCTCTTCCGCAACGACTACACCAAAAAACACGCGAAGGGCGGTCCCAAGGTTCGTCGGAATGCGCATAGTGGACCGCTGGAGGACTCGCACTCAAAGCGCGCCGGACAGGCCTGGCGCGCGCTAACAGCCGAGGAGAAGCGGCCGTGGCAGCTCCTCGCGAAGAAGGCCGGCGAGGAGCACGCCAAGATGTACCCTGATTACCGCTATCGGCCCAACAAGCGCCTGCCCGCCAGTGCTCTTCGCCATCACCGTTTACCCACCTCGTTCTGCCGAACGTCGAGCAACGAGCGCTCCCATTCTGAGACTACGCGCAGCGTTTCTCCCCACTCTGACTATGATAATTCGTCGTCGCCGACATCACCGTCTACCTCTCAGAGCGCGTCTCCTCCGCTGCTCGTACCATCAGAGGCGCGCGTTATATACCGGCGGTCGACGTCTGTCCCCACCTCACAACAAGCATCGACATCAACCGCCATGGTCGAAGACGAAGGCTTCGACCTTTCGTCCAAACGGCGATCAAGGTCCCTTCACGAGGGTGCCTCGTTCTATCCTACGTTTCCCTTCGCGGACACGTCCGCTCCTACCGACTTGAACTACTACCAGGTGAGCCCCCACCCTGTCTATCCCGAGTGCCTATATTCATGCCTCATGTTCTAGCAATACTATTACGCCGCAGATTCGCCGAGCGACGAGTCGGCGTACTATTCTCCGCCACCGCTGTACACGCCGACGAATGACGCGCACGTCGCGTCGAGTCTAGCGGGATGGAATGGCGAACCCGTTCCTGAGCCCATGCAGTGCGCTCATCAGCCGCAGTGGTCCGCGGACTCTCCGGCTTCTATCTACGACTCGTACGCTCAACCGCAAGACGCGTCTTGGGGAGCTTTGTACCCGATGCAGACAGACACAGTCATGCTCGATCCCGTTTTGCAACAACACGCCGACCAGACCTATGTTGCCTTCTCAGCTTATTCTCCCTCCGACATGGAAGGATCATACTGTTGAACCATGCTGACCACTCAATTTATTTCCTATATGTAAGTCTTTCCACTGGTTGGGTGGCATGATATTCATTCTTTCGCAGATTTTAACCGCCGCGTCAATTCGCGTCTAATGCTACTCTATGTACCTTGTCTCGACTGTCTCCTTACCTATGTATTTATCTTATGCATTACTATCTTATTGTCACGAAGCTTTCACGCGGTCGCGTATAAAGTTATCGATAATTATTACACTGTACTCCCACCTGTACGCGTTTTTACCAATCTACTTCTACCTCCAACCGCCTGGAATGCCAGAGGATGATCCATCAGAAGGCGCTCGTCCGCTGCCAGAGTCTATTGGACTGAGGTTCAGCTCCATATCTAGTTTACGCGCCAGCTCCATGTCGCGTTCCTCTTGTTCTTTCCTGCGCGCTGCTGCGGCTTCTGCTGCACGTAATTCCAAGACGCGTGGGTCCTCCTTTAGCTGCGACGGCTGTTTTCTTGGAGGAGATGGCTGTCTTCGTGGAGGCGAAGGTTGCCTAGGAGGAGATGGCTGCCTGCGCGGTGGAGAAGGCTGTCGGTATGGAGCCGGCGCGTCTGATGATGAAGGAGAAGGAGCCACGGCACCCGGCGGCAAGGGAAGTGGCGTTTGGTATCGGGCAATCAGGTAAGGGTCAGGAAGATTGTTGCGTTCTGGAGGCGGAGGCGATTGATGATATTGTGGATGAGAATAAGCCGCCGGAGAATATGTAGGCTGTCCATAATAAGTCTGCGGTGGGTATTGATTTGCAGGATACGGAGTCTGCGTTGGAGGTGATTTGGTAGGTATGTTGCTGCTGAGGGGGACAGGAAGTGGTGGGTACGTCTGCTGATGTTGTGGTGCTGCACCCGGCGGTGGGTACGTTGGCTGATGTTGCGGGGGTGCATAATTAGTATGCGACGGAGGCTGGTAGTAAGTGTAGGAAGACGGGGTCGACGCGGGAGGAGGGGCTGGGGTGTGTCCTTGGGCAGGCGCCGGTGTCGCCGGTGCAACGGTAACGTTTGGAAGTGGAAACATGGGTGGGGCGGTTGACGGATTGTATTCGTGATGATCAGCCCACAATGGATTGGGCGTATGAGATGGAGGAGGTGCCTGATCATTCCTCACAGGAGGTGAGGATCATCGTATGGGTTAGGATAACTGTTACGGTGTGACGAGGGTATCTCGGACGAAAGTGGTCTCGAAGGAGGCGCGGAACCAGTCTTGGGTCCTGGCCGTAAAATCGTTGGGACGCGCGCAGGTGCCTCATTTGGAAGAGGTGGCAAAGCATCATTTCTATGAGTCGGAGAATGCGACGATGAACGAGACGAAGGAGGCGAGTGCGGATTGGGATGGGGATTGAGACGTTGTCCATTCCGATTTGGACTGACATCAGGTCTGCCCGCAGGCTTCAATTGACTGGGAACCTGGTAGTAGGAGGCTGGCCGAGCAAGCCGTTCAGCAGGAGTCCATTTAGATGGTCGGCGCTGGAGAGGCTTTCCCGGTTGCACAACGGGAGGCGCAAGCATGGGCTGCTGCTGCTGCTGCTTAGGCGCTTTTGGTGCAGGAGGAGGCGCATTTGAGAAATAGGTCATTTCAAGGTAGACCTCGCCACGCTGGACGCCATCGATGTCAAGGAGGACCCAGTCTATCCCAAAGCTTAGTATTGGGCTGTAACTGTCGGATACAGTGCACACACCATCGAATTCACCAGTCTTGAGCGTCTCATTCACGTCGATCTTGCCAGTGCCCAGAATTTCGTTTGTTCGTGACTCCTTCGACCAGCAAGATATCTCCAGTTTCCTGTATTTATCTGCAGAATCCTTCATGATAGGGAATCGCAGCTCAGAATCCCATACTGGATGCTGACCGCCCTTGACATCGACCTCTGACTTCTGCGTAGTCCCTATACAGCAATGAGTGACGGATTGCACGGATTTGGACGCGCTCACCGTTGAGAACAGCCTGACAATAGACATCTTGCTTGTAAAACGAGTGCTTGTCGATGAGATTGCGGCCTTTGAGGATAACGACGATGAGGGTCCCCAATTCTTCTTTGGACATTGTTCAAGCTGTAAAGCAGTGGAGCAAGTCCTTTTATACGCCTGAAAGCTGTGATCACGGTCAGAGGCAATGACGGGTGATGGCAAGTCGATGCAGTGCTCACTGCGCGTCAACATTTCTCACGAATTATACCCACTTCCGCAGCACGTGCTCTGTACTCTCGCGTTTGGAGGACTGATTTGAAACTCTTCGATACTGCGTAGCTCGCGTCCCAACGTCTGACGGCCTCTGTGTCCCGACTTGTTCGCGGGGTCCTCTGTTACTTCCGGATCAATCTATCATGTTCGTCTGTCGTACGGACGGCTGTCCGATCAGCTGTACTGTCGTTGATGGCTATGACATTGAACGGTCGAGTCAGTCATAGTATTCGTAAGGTACTTATTGGCATGCCGAAGACTACCCCCTTCACGCCTGCTTTAACTGCAAAAAGTATCACGGTACGTACAACAACTCGACGAGGTCAGATGCCTTCAAACGGTTACTATAGCTCGCAGATATCGATGCTGCAGGGGGCTTCCAAGCCCAGAATTTTCATATTCACCAGATACAAAACTGGAGACATTAAGTATAATTCATCTATGCGTAAGTGAAAATCATAGGTACCCCATCCGAGTTTTACTCCATCCAGACCACGACATGGACCCACTGCCTCCTTGAACGCGTCCACATCAGAATGAAACCCATCACAGAACTCAGAGTTGTCGCCTGTCCCTCTCTTAATCGCGCGCAGCTTCTTCCCACACTCCGCGTCACTCATCGAGATATAGACATCATATCGGTGTTCAACGGCGCCTTTACTCAACATCTGCCGCGGATTCAGTCTTGCCCTCGTGTTCTGCTGCGTCTTACACTGCTCTTACTTATGGTACTTCGATTGGACCAAGTCTCGAGGCTCAATTTTACTCCATCTGTTTCCTAACAAGGGACACGGGGGTATTTCTGATTCCTGAAGGACGCCACATCAGAGGAATAGTAAACGTGCATTTCAACTCCGATGCATTCACACCGTATCCTCATAACACTACTAATGAGACTCCACGCCCTCCTCCTCCATCTCCTTCGACCGCTCAGCTGCTGACTGAATCCACGCGTCGAGCACCTCGCCCTTCTTCAGGCCCTTCCTCGGGGCTGCGATTCATGAACCGCATCCGATACCTCTCGTTTGACACATGCAGAGCAGCCACATGAGATTTCGTGCGAGCGAAGAGCCTTCTTCCGTGTCCGTAAGGTGGCAGGACGGTATCGTAATCCCTTCTCCTTCTTCGCTGTCCCGAGCCGCGCGCATCTGCATGATAAAGACTTTATGATATATTACCTGCTGCCGAAAGAACTTTTCAAACCCCCGTATACTCACTAATACGTGCCCTTAACATTCATATTCGGAAGCATGAACAGGAAGACGCGCCCTTTCATTGAGCGAACGGAACACCGATGTTCCATGCAGGTTCCATGAACTGGTGTCCGTTCACTTGAGTCCGTTCACTTGATGACCCTGCGATTGTCCCTGGTAAGAAAGTCAGTTGAGTGGCGCTGGCGTGCAGCGCCACACATTACCCCCCTCTTTCATTCACCACATCGATCGATGGCCTGATGATATTACTTTCACCGTGCGCAGAAGCATAAGCCGAATGGTCAATTACAGCAGACATTTGCTAAGGAAACTGCGTGGGACATTCATGGTCAGAGATACCCCAGCCCGGTTAGTATGACGTGAAGCACTTCTCCAAACTCGACAGAAAACAAAGCAACGACCAACTGACATCGACATAAATCATTATCTGGTTTCCTTGAAGACGTCAATCCAACCAGCAAACATACTGGAGAGCTCTACAACACTTGTTTATTTAGGGATTCGCTAGTACAAGCACGCTCCACAAGTACAGCGGGAGTGTAAGATTATCATTCTGATCCGAGAACGCCTCTAGCGCCGCGGCTATACTGACCACAACTAGATACCTTTGCGTCTAAACAAGGACAACAAATGAGTCGCGTGGAATGCGAAATACAGGCCATTGCGCTTACTGAGAATGGGTCGACCATGCCAGCGAGTCTCAAAAGCCATGCAGATGCTACAATGGACACAGCAAACGCTACACTGCCCTCAAGAGTCTTGGGCGTCGTAGGCGACCACCTGTGGCTACCGACACGCTTACCAACAATAGAAGCCTGTCCGTGGTGTGAGCAATTTTGCAAAGAAGAACAAGAACACTTGACCCACCAACGCGTCACCTACACCAAGGACGAGAATGCCAGTGAACTGCAGCAGCTTTGATGGCCTAACAGACGTTGAGACGAAGGTAACACATGATATCGTCGGATAAACATACGTTTCGAGCCATAAGCTTCCCGCGCATCCAGTCAAGAGGTAGAAATGACTAAGGATAGCAGTTCCGTTGTCTCGATGGTCGAGAAACTCGTTCATAAAAAGATGGACCACGGCCCCAAAAGGATAGATGGCGAAGTAACGAACATATTCAGCAAAGGTGAACAGAGCAAACGCCGCACTGAAACACAGATGCGTGAACGCGGGCTATTGATGGGACTCAGCTATGAAACACACACTATTGTTATAGAAAACCACTTACGTCGAACGCTACTCCTGGCAAGAACATCACAACGGTGAGGGCATGGAAAAACTTCCGGCGAGCGTTGAGCTTGAGAGTCGGAACGTGTTTGTCGGCAGCATCCAGCAAATCTGTAGCTAATGGGCATAGATGTTATGGCTGAGGGATTACCAAACACGTTAGACACTTACCCAAGGACCCCCCAGAAGCCAGAATCGGGGGCGATGGTAACGGAGTAGCACCAGAACCAGTCACTGGATCTGGCGGAGGCGGAGGAGGTGGAGTATGTATGGGCACGGCGCCTGGAACTATGATATTCTCTCCATTCACTCCCCACGGACGGAACTTCCTGTTCCGCGCCAGCTGCCTACTCCAACCTGCAACACTCAGGGAACCCAACAACGCCCAGTAAACCAAAAGGGCTGGCCGGCTCCATTTCTTCCGACCTTCAAGGAGCCAGAATATAACCCACAACCACGGATCTCTTTTGCCCAGACACCACCTGGTCCACATACCAATAACACCAACTACGATGACGAACAGACCACAGTAGAAGCCTAATGCAAGGAGTCTACGTTGCCGAAGTTTATCCTCGGGTTTCAGACGTAATCTCCTCACTGGTCGCTGAGCAATATGTCGGGACAGGACAAGAATGGGGGATAGCAAGAAACCACTGAACAGCGAACCGGCAACTAACGCCATTTGAAATATAAGCAGCGGCGTTGGTAGCCGATAGGTCTTGATGAACGGTGTGGTGAGAGGCCAGAGCTATATACTTGTCAATACTTTGGTCGAGAAAATAGATGGATAAAATGCATACTCGGGCTTTATTGATGTTGACGAATTCCATTAAGAGAGCCGTACCGCCGAAGCATACAATTCCCAGCTCTCCCAATGTAAAAACTCTATGCGCAAGTCGAAGACAGACGTATAGAGCAAACTGGTAGAACAACGCCACGAGTAGCACCTCGAACAATGACAAATCTAGACTTCATGTTAGACAACTTTTTAAAGGGATCTGTTCACGTACGAAGCCACAATCCACTCTCGAGTTGTTGAAGGACAAACTTAGCCGTCAGACTGCTCAAACTCACGACAACCGCGAATAGCACGTAGTACCACATACGTAGACTTTCTCGTCGCGGAACAGAGCCACGCTCTCCTTCAGGCAGAACGCGTCTTTTGAGGTAGCGAGCCTCGAGCCATCGAGAGGTGCAGATATGGAATAATAGGATCGACCCGCAAAGGGTGGATACATTGATGAGGTTGTAGCGAGAAAGTACGAGGGCCTCTATTGGGGTATACGACCCATTACGGTTGGCGAGGTGGGCAGGAGCTTCGATTCTCCAGTTGGCAGGGAAAAGTGTCGGGGAAGGGATGGAAATCTGCTGCAAAGAAGAGTAAAGTAGGGCGCAAGCTATGAGCGGACCAAAAATTAAGCCAGTGAGTACGCCATCGTCCGCGGAGTCCCTGTTCTATAGTCAAATCAAGGTGGACATGAAGAAATCTTTGGCAATACCTATAATTTTTTGGTACAGACATCCAAAGGAAAGCGAAGGAAGATTTATCGGTGCCAGCGGTGCGTTTCTGTTCACGCACGTCGATTCGGCCTGCAGGTGCGGCCGAAAGCCTCGGCGTATCGGGTACCGACAGTGATAATGATATGGGGCTTGAGAAGAAGGGTCTAGGAGGAGGAGGGGATGGTTCGCGCTTGATAGTACTATGAGTGCATATGATATACAAGAGAGAGATAGCAACGAGAATGTGGATTTCTGTACAGCTTTGGTAAATAATTGAATGCAAGAGTAATATCAGGAAGCTTCACCTGTAATGATCCATAAGTTGTACATGGCTAAAGATAACTGTGACTGAGATGAGATGTCCGCGAGCTTTGAGGAAGCGTAAGTAAGAGATCCGAGTAGTAGAAGGCATTCGCCAGCTTTTTTTGAGTCTATGCAAAAAGTCCAGGCCCACGGAAGGAGTGCGAAGTGGACATGTAGTTGAAGTTGAGATGGGAGGACAGTAGTGGAGGGACCGTGGTGAGGGGAGACTGGCAGAGAGAATACGGCTGGAGAAGAAGTACGCATGCCCGCCCGTCCTTGAGCGGATGTAGGGATAACAACTGGAGAGCGGGAACGCGTGAAAGGGAAAGGATTGGATTCATGAACAAGTCTTGATGATCGGGATGGAGATTCCGCCGGGGCACCAGATTTTTTAAGCGGTGGGACGCCATTGAGACGAGTATTAGAATAGGCGCGACCGCGAAAATGGACCATTGCTTCGTCTTCGGTCTCGTCATCATCGGATCCGTGGTTCGAGCCAGAGCTGGCAGATTTAATGTTGGCACTAGAATTGTTGGAGGCGACATGCTCACCTGGACGAGCCTGCTTGGTAGCTGGAGCTCCATTCTGTGGAAGGCGAGGCGTGTTCTGGCGCGATTGGGGTAATTGTTATCTGCCGTCTTCGCCTTGTTGTCGACTTGCGTATGGTGTCGCCGCGTCCCGCGGGCAGCCTGGAAGGGGGAGACGGGGAGGAACGTGAGCGAGGCAGCTTGGAGAATTTCGCCGTTGGCTGTATGAAGGATTTATCGCTCAGGGAGCATCCGGTAAGAAGGATGGGATAAAGTACAACAGTAAGTCGATGGGTCCAGGACTCCAGGTAAAGAACGACACGTGGACCGTGGCCAACCTGTGATTATTGGCTTATAAATAGACGCCCGCCCTTTGACGCGCTCACGCGAAGAATACTTGCTCGGACTGTCGTTCTCCCCTCCCCCATTGTTCGCATGGCTTCCGACAATAACACCGTGTATCTCGAGGACCTCGAGCAGGCATCTGCAAAGAAAGTAACCAAAACTGCTGGCACTTCAGCGTCCACATCGACAACGACGGCGTCCAAGAGGCAGCGCACCATAATGGACATGTTCTCCTCGTCCCAGGAGAAAGATTCGTCAGACCCTGCAGCTAAGAAACTCAAACTGTCCCCCTCGCGTCCTCTAGGCGCGTCGTCCTCCAAGCCAACCCTGCCTGTGAAGCTCGGAGCAACCAAGCTCAACGCGATTCCATTCTCCCTCTCCGCCTTCCAGGATTCCTTGTCTGAATCAGAGAGGGCGTTGCTGCAACTGGAATGTGAATCTATGGGAAACAGCTGGTGAGTCACGTCGTGCTAATAGCAACCGCCTTCCCGATGAACGTCGACTTGTGGGACGCGTCTCATGTGCACTTCTAGGCTCAAGTTGCTCAAAGACGAAATTAAAAAGCCCTACTTCGTTCAATTGAAAAAGTTCCTTTGGGATGAAGGCGTTCGAGGCGTGTCAGACAGCCTTCTTCCGCCAAAGGTATACCCACCTGGCAAGTCCCTTGATATCCGCTGTCACTTTCGTGTGGGTGTATTCCCTACTAAGTCTCTCAATAGCCAAAGACATTTACTCGTGGTCTAACACGCCTCTGGGAAAGATCAAGGTAGTTATAATCGGCCAAGACCCGTATCATAATCCAAGGCAAGCTCACGGTACGAATTAATATCAGACAGTCAGAATTCCTATCTCAAATGATGGATCACCAGGGCTATGTTTCTCTGTGCCCCTGGGGTCTCCACGCCACCGTCATTGAAAAATGTAGGGTTCCTTTCACTGGGCACGATGCACGCCCATATTTAACCGTTCAATCTCGCAGATCTACAAAGAACTCAAGGCGGAATATCCCGACTTTATAGTGCCAAATCATGGGTACGACAACGCCTCGTTTTTCACCGTAATATTGGGCCTCTGACGCCTGCCTTTTTTGATCCAGAAACCTGACAGCCTGGGCGTCTAATGGTGTCCTGATGCTCAACACATGTCTGACCGTTCGGGCTCACGAACCTGGTTCGCATTCTAATAAAGGATGGGAACAATTTACCGATAAAGTTGTCGATGTTATCGATAAGTATGGCGGGGCAAACCTTCCGGGGGTGAATTCGGAGACTGGCTTCGGCCGTGGGGTTGTCTTTCTGGCTTGGGGTTCTTGGGCGGCCAACAGAGTGAAAAAGTTGTCCACGGTGAGGATATGTGCTCATCTTCTGTGAAACGAGGCGACTCACGGAGCCTTCACATATATGTTAGACGAAACACCTGATACTGAAGAGTGCTGTAAGCTTTCGCATTGTTCCTTTGGGTTCTGTTCGCAGGCTCATTTCCTCTATGTAGCATCCGTCACCGAAATCTGCAGATCGTGGATTTTTTGAAACGGACACTTCAAGGCGGCTAATGAGTGGCTCGAGGAAAAGTATGGCGCTAACGGGGCCGTCGACTGGTGCAGCGTCACAAACTAGAGGTTGACTTGGACAAGCTGTCCAACTGATAATCTTGATTTCTTGATTCTTGTGTTGCCAGGCATCGCACCCACCTCCTGTCTGGTAACGCTATGATCGATACTATTTTTTATGTTCAGTTCTTGTATAGTTATTTTTGGTCATTTTTCTCAGTTCAAACAAGTTGCAGAATTTTACCGTCGCTCCATTCGGTGCCGTCGCATGACCCTACGTACTATGTCCTGGTGAATGAGGGTTTCCCCTTAGTGCGCCTTGTACGCCAAATCGGAAGGAGCGCCCTGGTGGCGGATATCTAAATGGAGTTGTCACCTGAAACTAAACCGAATGCTGATGATAGCCTGATGCGAGCACCTGCACCCTTTGGCCGAAGAATAGTACCGTATCGTGTCTTCTGATGTCTCACCCCAACGCCACTCTTGTACTCTGCGCAAAGCACAGCTACACGTTGGAGAGCTGAGTTGGAAAGTTGATCATGAAGAAAACTTTTTCTGTAACGGATGCAATGTCATATGGCGCTCAGATGTAGCCGGCCGGAGCACAGACGGCCGGCTAAATGTATTTTCCAGTCAATTATAGGGTAGTAGCTGTACGATGTAGGATAGAGCATACGTCTAGTACTTGAAGTAAGAATAAGGGAAACCGGTCACTGTCAGATGCAATAGCGATACAGATATCATTATCAAGGTATTGTAACAAACCACGTCCATCATGAATAAATAGGTGTGGCCAAGCCAGCTGGTCGCGAGGCCGCTGGGACGGCGCGAGGGCGTCAAGGGACATCATGGCATCGGGTGAATGCGCCCGTCAGGACCGTACGCGTTTCGTGGCATATGGGCGTGGACTACAGGAGGAGATGGTAGCCGGATAGCGTTGTGGTGAGGTTGCCCAGGATGTGGTAAGTGAGGGAAACCTTGACCTATAGAAAAGCCTTGTTGCGGATCGGTCATCGACCGGCGATGGGGGTATGGAAGCGCAGGTTCACGCGGAGAATTGGAATGATACGAAGATGAATGTATAGGTGGGGTAGAGGTCGGCGAGGCCTGAGACGGCAAGGGGTGGTCATGGAAATTCGGCTGCGTAGAGTAGGAATAATGGGACCGCGGTTCCTCCCTCACATCCCGCATGTTGTTATTATTAAACGAAGGCGTGTTGTAGCCAGCCGAAAGCTGACGGTCAGAATGGGAATAACTGGCCTGGGATGAGATGTATGAGGGACCAGGCAACGCGTTTCGCGAAGGCGGAACGGGACTCGGATACGAGTGGTAGGACTTTGGCACCTGGGGGTTCATTGGGGGAGCGGGTAGGAGGACGAGGCAGACGAGCTGGGAACATCAGACTGGTGGTCACTAAGCAGGAGTGTCTGGTCCCATGTTCCGCCCTCCATATCTGGTACAGAGCGTGATGGGACGGACGAGGCAAGGGTAGCCGGTGAGAGTGAACTGGCACGCGTCGAGTCGGGGGAACTGGACGAGTCCCGGCTGTCACGCATAGTGAGCGCGCCATTGAGACCCCCGGCTTGGTCAAACTTGGGCTTGTCCTTTCCAGTTGGCCCTTTGCCAAGTGGCGGGCGATTCGCCTGTGGCAGGTTGAGCGCCTGGCGCAGACAGTTGTTCTCCTCCTCGAGCTCGGTGACTCTCTGTTCCAAAGCCTAATAAAGCCGGAGAAGAAAATGGAAATGAGCAAAATTTCACATACTCCCTAAGGGGAAATTACGGACCTGGAGATGGGCAGCGCGTCGAGCGCGAAAGGCTCGTTGGACGTCGCGGGCACGGTTGGGGGCAGGTTATCGTTGCGCTTACGACCGCGCTTGGAAGACATGAGAGCAGAAATGGCGGGAGCGGAATTGGGAGTGCAAAGGGAACAAACAGGATCGGATGAACATATAAAGGGCCCGTGAGCGACGATGCATCGGGCTAGTAGAGAATGTCCTTTTTGGGGGTCCCTCGATCACTTCGGCCTGTTCCAGGCTTTTTCACCTATCGATAAATGAAAATTCCCCGCCCCCTGTCTCCTCCTGCTGGCAACCTAACCCATCGGTCGCCACGCTTCGTTTTAGAGTGAACCCGCCGTTGCTTACGAGCGCTCCTCACACTCTGACAACCGTTCCCAAGATAAGAAACTTTAACCTCAGCCAGGGCGCGAATGACACAGATAGCAAGGTTTCCTCGGTTTTGGTATACCCTACGTGATAGGTAAATCCATTTCGACCCTGCCCAATCTTGCCACCCCTCCGCGACTGCAAACTCCGCCCGTCCGAGTCCGAGCAGGTCCGAGCCCAGCCGGGCAGTGCCCATCCATCACGTGCGACATTGAGCCCCCTGAGGCCCTCAACCCTCGCCGCATTTCCGCGCGGCCGCCATGTTCTGGTCGCGTTTCGCAATCATCTCGTGTCGCTGCGTAACAGGGGCTGCGTGTGCAGCTGTACCCGTAGTCCTCAATGCGAGCCCCCGTTGTGAGCGTTCTCGGCGTCTCCATACTAGATACAGTATCCGCAAGAACCCAAGATCAGCACCGGCGTTCGTTGCCAATGTGTGTAGAGGTCCATCTCGGGTCCGGCTCAGTAGACCTAGATCGGCCAGATCTTCCAGATTCCAGACAGCATATGCGTCGTTGCTTGAATGTTTGTTCCAGTCTACCAGTTCAAATAGAAATTAGTGACGCGTAAAACCCCTCCTACGTGCCTTTGGATACAAGGACCAGAAGGAA
>JADNRX010000984.1:0-16686 GCA_015501595.1 Hymenopellis radicata
CATTGTCCGGTGTCCTGGATAGTCTTTGTTCGCCGTCGTCGCCCTCGCTTGGTCATCGTCCTGCGTAGTCTTTGCTTGCCATCGTCGGCACAGTACCGCGTCCTAGACCTGGGCGCGAGTGTCGGATGTTTAAGTGTGCACCCGGGTGCACTCGGCACTCACACCCGGGTGTCGAGTGTTTGCCGGTGCCGGGTGGGGTGTTTGCACGGGTGGGTACACGAGTGCGGGTGTTCAGCTTTCGGCTACGAGTACCCGTGCTCAGACACCCGTGTAAACACTCGAGTAATTAGATATATATTTATATTGAATTTACGAATTTAATGCAATTTAAACGGGCCCATACGTCGCCCAAAATGATGTGCACAAAAATTCCTCGCGATCCGGCGCTTCGGGCCGAGATCCAAATGGACGCGTCAGCATGCGATCGGGTGTCTCTCTTCACACTCTCTCCACCACCATGAACATCGACTCGTTGCTCGACCATGAGTCGGCGACGCCGACTCCCGCGCTCGACTCTAGGTCGGTATCCGGGTGAATGGAGAACGACTTTAAGTCGTCTCCATGGATACCGTATCGGCTGGACGCGTAAGCCCTCGCAAACGAGGCAGCAGGACTATCAGCGCTCGACTTGAAGTCGGACTACAAGAAGTAGACGCCGCGCGCCACGCTGAATAGCGTGCTTGAAGAGCGGGGAGGCAGATCTTGCCGCCACGTCGTCTGCTGGCGACGTGGTGAATTGGTGGGTTTTTCATTTACAGTCTCGCATGCTTACGATGATTTATAGGCTTTTCTTTCTATTTCTACATGGGTAAGCCCTCCAATGAGGCGCCAGATACCCACTCCTCCTCCCTCCATCCCGTCACCTCAACCTCCCCCACACCCGTCGTGTCCTCTGCATCATGCATCGATGCTGCTCCCCTTGCCATTGCAGGGGGTGCAATCGTATCATGAAATGATCACGACTGGGAGTGGAGGATGGTGGAGGAGGCGGGTGTACTCGTACATACCCGCCACCATACACGGGTGCCTACGCACTCGTGTGTGCCAGACACTTGCGAATGGGTGTGGCACTCGAGTGCCACACCCGGGTGGCATTCGAGTGCGGGTATCCGGCTTGGAGCCGCGAGTAACCCGCCCTACGAGTGCGAGTGCACCCGAGTGCGCACTCGTGCCCAGGTCTACCGCGTCCTGTATCGACGTTAACATGCGTAATAGACCACAGAGCGCGCGTTCAACCTCACCTGTGGCAAATCCAAGGAAAGTAAAATCTTCGAAAGGCAGTCAGCCAGCCGCAAAGACTATCTCACGCGTTTACGCACTTGGGCCGGGCATGGTCTTGACCTCAGTGATGGTACCGTATGACTCTATGTCCTGAGGCGCGTGTTAGTCTACCAAGCAATCGAAGTCAACCATGGAGCGCAATACAAAATAGCGGGGTGGAATAATCGGCGGCGTCGAGTCCAGAGAGGTGAAGTACTAAATGTCCGACGTGAAAGTAATGTTGAACGACGACTCACGAGTAGGAAACCAAAGAACCAGTCTAGCTGTTAAGACAGCAGAGCCGTCGACTCCGCCTCGTTCATCATTGTCGTCATCTTGGAGGCGCCAGAGGGATAAGAAAGTCTGCGGGGGGGGAAATCGTTCAGCGAACTCGTCGACCACGGGCGTGCCATAAGAACAGCGTCGAACAGGAGGATGAAAGCGAGTCGGGGAGGTGATGGTGGGAAGAAGGAAGCCTACCCATCATTGTGTGCATGTGCTAAGTCGTGAGTCTGCGCCGTCCTCCGTGATAGCCATCGTCCTTGTAGTGATTACCGTCGTATATGGCCTTGCCGTCATGCACAAGATGCATTGTGCTTGCACCCGTTGGCTGTGAGTATGTGTGGTCCATCCGTAAAGAGCGTTGTGAGGAGAGCCTGAGGGGCGCCGTGGTGGTGACGATAGCTCCAGGCTTGATGTAGGTACCAGAATAGGGCAAGAAAGACCCGCACCTTGACGACGCCGCCTGTCAGCAAACAGCGCGGCATCAGCTTGCTAAGTCCTCTCAGAGCCCGTGGGATCGCCACCGTTGTCTGAGTTAGCAGCGCAATGGGAGCGGTTGGAGAGCGGCGGAGTCCGAATTATTTTTTCCTGCGTGATGCAAAGTCCAACATCACATGTGCGTGTGCCTGAAGGACTTGGAGATATTTTGGCAAATCTGGTCTGCCAGGCAGTGCCGGCCGCGTCTCGCAAGAGTCAGTGCGCGTCTGCATCGTCGCGGAGATGAGGGCTCGATAACTCATACAACTCAGGTGACTAGTTTATAAGTATTCCTCGCAATAGTATATCTGGCAGCAACATGAATGCCAGTATATGGTCTGCATATTTCCGAGAGACCTCGTTGTATTCAGAGAGCACCGGGGGAAACTCATTCCAGGGCAGGGACTTACCAGAGATCTGATCACAGGGCAGGGGATGCCAGGGATGTCGGGGCCGGGGATAAAGTTGCCGGGATGACCCCGATGTTTTACTGATGCAGTACCTCGAAGACGTAGCAGAGCACTTGTGGCGTAGTCTCTCAAATTATAGTACAACAACATTGAATAAGGTGAGCGCGCATTCAATTGGACGTGCATTACAAGAAAACTAATCAAGGGTCATCATCTCTGATGTCTGCAGACTACACGCGCCAGCGCAGGAGCAGGGCGCGGCGCTCTCGTTGATCCAAATCGGGGTGATGAATCTTCCGAGATCTTGAAAGAACTGCCGGTATAATGCCCGTTATTTCTACGTGAATAACTGTACTTAGCATGAAACGTGTTGGCCTTCCGTAACTTCATCTCACATATCTCGGTTCTCGAAGATGGCTCTCTTCCGTCAACTTTGGGCAAGCTTCATGACCACGAGAACTATACTCGTGACTGGGGCGACTGGTCGCCAAGGGCAAGCCTTCATAAGGTCCTTGTCCAAGTCTTCCGAGGCCAACCCAGACGACTCTCAGGCTATTCCTCAGGCTTACCATGTTCTGGCTCTTACACGGAGCGCTACTAGTCGCGCGCCGGACCCTGAACCCAAAGATGGTGGTAAGACGGACGTCACGGTCGAGCTGGTACAGGGCAATCTGGACAAGCCGGAAACGGTGCAGACTATATTCGAATCCCACAACATCTTTGCTGTATTCTGCGTTCTGGCGTTCCCTGGCCTGGGAGCCGATGGTGATGGCGAGGAGAAGCAAGGAAAAGTGAGTACGCCTCCTTGATTCGGAATTTCTTTCTTTGTGACGCCAACTTCGACAAGATGTTGATCGACCTCGCTCTGCAATTCAGCGTTTCGCATTTCGTCTTCTCGTCATACGAATGAGGCGGCGAAAGCCAGGACAATACGCTGGTAGGAGATCGTGCTGCGAAGGTTTCCATCGAGCACCACCTTCGAGAGAAAACGCAGGGAAGTTCGATGTCTTGGACGTATGCTTCATCTCTGTAGTCGTCTGCGTACAGTGTCTGAATGAGCTACCAGGATTCTGAGACCGGGCTTCTTCATGGAGAACTACATTGGTCTCATCGGTTCGATAACAGTTGCGGCTCTACGGGCGGGATTAGCAAAGGATACGAAGATATTCATGGTGGTACGACTGAGTTCTGCCCCGTAATTCCCCTAGAGTCTGCCACGGATCGGGTAAAACGGCGGATATCCGCCACCCGATCCCCGACTCGATCCGTACGATCCGGATCGCGCCACGGGTCACGGTCAGGCTGAGCTGGCCACGGATATCCGTGGCACTGATCCGTTCGCGATCCGTGCTTAGAGATGCTCAACGACGACCTGAAATCAAGAAATTTGAGGTCGTCGTTGAGCATCTCTGAGATCACGGCTTGATCGCTCGGGATCAATTACTGATCCCGAGCGATCAAGGCTTTCCGTTGTTCTCTCTCCGACCACCATCATCGACTTTGCCTCCCTCCTACGTGGATGACTCGCTGGCCGTACAGCGTCAGATGCTACTTAAAGTCGCATCTGATAACCGATACGACTGCATGTCGTTCGGTTATTGAAACGACTTCAAGTCGTTCGCTTGCTGAATCGTTTTGGAGCCTTCTGTCCTGTCTTAAAAGACAGGACAGCCATTCGGACGCTTGCCGCGCTGCCTTACGACGGCAGCGACGACTCCAGCACCCGCTGGATGCTCTACAAGAGGGCTCGGACGATTGAACTGGTCGTTGCTAGGGCGTCGTGGCCCTAGCAACGGCCATCGATATACGCGTAAGGCCCCGGAATGGGCAGCAGGCGACGCAGGACAACGACGACGACCTTCAAGAGGTCATAACGCGATGGGAGATGCCTCTGCCCTGCTATAGAGCAGGTTTGAAGAGCGGAGGTGTTGGGAGTACGGGTGCGCGGCGCGTCTGCAGACGATGTCGCGCAAGTAGGTGCGTTATTTCTACTTTCATTTATCATTACATTCGCTGATAATTCTACAGGAACCAACGACGATAATGACACGACGACCACGACCACGCAGACGACGACGCCATGGCAGCGCTGGTGTCCATGTGCCGCGGATGGCTTCCTGCCCACCACCAAGTCCATCTCTCCGCAGCTCTATGCCCTTTACATCCACTTCATTCTTACCCCCTCATCCTCTTTCTTTTGCTGTCAGTATGCGGTTCGCTCATTTGAGCGTACCGCGCTGCAGTAAAAAAAAACCATCCCAGACACGGATATCCGCGGTTCATCCGAGCGACTCGATCCGCGGATCGAGTCGCGTACGGATCGGATCCTGGAGGCGATCCGGATCGTGGTACGGGTTACGGTCTTCAGTTTGAGACCACGGATATCCGTGAAACGGATCGCGGATCGATCCGGTTCACGATCCGTGGCAGTCTCTAAATTATTCCCCAGTCAAGCTAATTACCGGCCGTCATGAAGTGCACAGAAGACATTGGGCGGGTGGCTGCAGGTGTCGTTCGAGTGAGCAGCCTGATCTGATTCAAGGTGCACATAGCTCAACATGTTAGTAGGATCCTGGATCATTCAGGTCCTCTATAATCGCCATCGGTGAATACTCCACCATTGGTGAACAGCAGCAGGCCTATCACCGGGCCACAGGAAAAGCACTTCCTTCCGCACCCTTGCTTCTGGGGCGCGTCATCCTCAAAATGAACAAGCATGCCAAAGGACTGTGGGTGACGCTTCGTTACCGCGCAATTTTGTTTCCTGATACTTATATGGCTAGAGTTCTGGACATTGAACGTGTTCATGCGCTGGAAGAAAGCGGTGCACATCCGGAATTACAGCGTGAGATGGATGATGCTAGGCGCGCGGCGTGCCAGAGCTTGACGTCTTTTGAGAGCTGGGCTACCAGTGGAGACGAAAGTTCGCAGGCGAAGGAAGTTGCTGGGTGGAATCGGCTTACACTGCCGAAACTCATGACGGCTCGTTCATGATTGTGAATATTGGGCTTTACTGGGTGTGGGGTCTCCGCGTATAGTAGTGTTTCTCTTCGAATGTACAGTAGTACTCTAGTTTGAAATACCGAGATTAAGTTATAGTCAAGCTACAACATAGAAAGATTCAAATGGAGGTGGATGGGTTCGTCGGACGGAATATCATGAGACCCAATAACAGCATCTTCATCGACGAATTCGCCATCCAGGAACCGCGTCAAGCGAGCTAATTCTTTCCTCCTTCGAAGCCTTGAGGCTCGCACGATCAAAATCGATAATGGACACCTCGCCGTGTTGATTGCACATCATATTCCAAGAGCGTAGATCACGGTGCAGAACGCCCTTCGAATGAATGGCCTTGAGCGACCTGGAGACAAAGTGAGTGTCAGCTCACCTTTCAGCAGACGAAAATTTGATCCTTTTATTACTATCCATTCGTCGACCTAGCGGGTTTCCGACGTCATGCATCATGCAGGACAAGGGCACCATGCCTGCTGACTACTCTATGCTTGGTTTTCTTCCTAGTGCATGAATAAGCTTATCGGTTTTCCTGGGCTTGTTTTCCGCCCGCAGATTTCTTCCTTGCAAAAGAAATTGATCTATTTCAACGCGTTCATTCAGGTGCGTTCCCTCCCTGCTAAGGCTCTACATATTCTCAATATGGACCCTGTGAGTGCGGCTGAGAACTACCAAGGCAATTCCCCAACATCGCTCCAGAACAAACCTAGAAGCATGATTAGGATGAATCATAGGACCACTCAAGGAAAGAGGGACGTACAATTCTTATCCTTGTCCTCCGGCCCTAGCAATGCCCATGGAACGACAAACTCGGCTCCCTCCCTCCACGTCTTCCCTCCAGGCGTGAACCCATTCAATTTGCTCGTGACAAAGCCCGGCGACACCACATTAACACGAACCTTCCCCTCCAACGCGCGCGCCAGTGCAATCGAATACGAATTCAACGCCGACTTGCTCGCGTTATACGCAATCCAGTCGTGGAGATGGCCTTCCTTCCCCGCCATGAACGTGTTACTCGCCGTGCGCGACGTGACGTTCACGATACACGCCTGCCCAGGCGGCGCCAGGAGGAGCAACGGCGCGAACGCCTGGCTGACGGCGATGGTCCCGAAGAAGTTGACGTCCAGCGCGTTCTGGATGTTCTCGCGCGACTCGGTGAGCGCCCCGGTGCTCTTGTGCATGAGCCCCACGCCCGCGTTGTTCACGAGGGAGTCTAAGCGCCCCTCGGCCTTGAGCACGACATCCTTCGCGGCGGCGATGGATTCGGGCGAGGTCACGTCGAGCTGGACAAAGTGCACGTCGAGGCCGGAAGCGGCGAGCGTGCTCTGCGCTTCCTTGCCGACGTCGATGTTGCGCGCGCCGAGGTAGACGCGATGGCCTTTCTCTGCGAGGCATTTGACGGTTTCGAAGCCGATGCCGGTGTTGGCGCCTGTGACGAGGATGATGCGTTTGTAGGAGTTCGACATGTTGGATGTGATGCTAGTGTGATATTCCAAAGGGCCATCTTTATAAGAATCGACTTTGACGCGTTGAGATGTTTACAAAGGATGCGTGATTAGACCTGAGCGCGAACGTGACTAGAAGGAAAAACAATGAGTAAGAGCTGAGGACCATTGCCGAGTAAATTCGCAACCAGTTTCCTTTTCGTGCTTGCCGAGAATCAGTTGTGGGAAAGGCCCTGTTCATTCATTAGTACGAGGTGATGAGTGGCGTCACGAACATTAGTTTAACGCACTTGAAGGACAACGTTGAACGTCAAGAAGAGAGACTTGATGTTTAGTGGGTCATCTTCAAAACAATCACTTCGCATATTAGAGAGCACGGCGCGTCCAAAAGGTTCTACAAGTTGCTTTCGCGCACAGACCAGCACGGGTAAATTCCCGGATCTGAGAATGTCAGAAGAGATGTGAGTGGTAAGGATCAGTTTAACCGACTCACAGTTCAAAAAAGTCTGAAGGGTATCGCGGGTGACACCCTTCTCAACGATACTGTATTGACTGGTAATCCTTAGCTTCACCTGGGAGATTTTTCGTACTTTCGCATACGTAAGTGAGTAACGAGAGCAAGAGAGTGGTAGAATGGTACACCGCCCCGTCTGATCAAGATCTACCACGTTAATATTGAAAAGCCCGTTGGAACCTAGGAAGACCTGTTTGTGAATTTGTGCGTACTTTGATCATGATGAGCCACGGAATTAACATACATTTTTGGATAGCCACGTTCGGCTATACGACAAAATCTAAACAGGGAGAGAGTGTCATTTGAGGAAGTCTTGTGTGGCGTCGGGGGAAGGGAAACTGTTCTTATCAGTTGTGAATCTCACAAAAGACGAGAAATGAACACTTCGCAGCAAGGTTCAGAGATACAGACGCAGTATATAGTCGGACATGGTGGTCGAGAAGCAAGGCCCGGCGTTCATGCCATATATGGCATTTCGAAATTCGCACTTCCGTCCTACCACCATGACCGACGCCGCCGCCCGCCCCGACAACGACAACCACAGCGACAGGAAGTAAACTGACTGCGGGACCAGGTACGTTTCTAGCAATTCCTTTGTCGGCGCAGCTCACAGACCCAACAGACGCGCGGCATTTACCGTGCTCTTTAGTGGGACCGTCCTCTTCTAGCTGCTCTAAAGTGCCAACTCGTTTCATTCGTCAGACCTACCAGGATGGCACTCCACAACGGTTTTAGCAAGAGAATGAGGAGCGGGGACACTCCAGGAAAATATGTTTGCGTATAACTGGGTACGTCGATAGACGCCAACACCTACACGCGTCTGATGCGTTTCTCGGTCTTTCCAGATGTCCCAAACTCAGTTACACGGCGTCCATGGCAGATCTCATCGCATCGCTCAGGCTATGCTGCTTCCAACATATCCCAGCAATGTACGACCATGTCGCTCACCGACGTCTTCTCGCTCGCAGCCAGCACGTATGCCTGCTCTGGATTCCCGAGCCAGACGAAAATCTTCCCAAGTCTGTCGCCAGCAGGGTACCAGCATCGGTGACGTTGGACTACTCAAGGTCGATGAGGGCTTTGATTTCATCGTCAACACAATGCGGACCTACGTGCGACCGCCATCACTCTCCTCGACGCGACACTCTCTCACTTCGACCGCAGAATCAAGGCAACGCTCGACAAGCCTCCAATGCTCAACATCGCACCACGACTCGCAGGAACTTGGACGCTGAGCCGCTACGGACAGGCGTGCGACATGTCATCTGTACTAAGTGGCGCTATCATCGGTGCTCTTTGCCTCCATCAACTCGTTCTGGACTTTGACTTCCCCGATCGTGAACGCTGTGGGCTTTCACATCGCCGATCTTTTCAAATGGCGCGTGCGACGGCTTGCTTGCCTGTTCATGAGCGAGTTGCGAACCAAGGATCTACGCGTTCTCAATATGGACCCTGCTTACCGCACCATATCACGACCGGTGAGTATGACGCAGTTATAGGGAACCCCCCGGAATCTCACTTCAACAGATAAAGGACGGGATACATCGTACCGTGTTCCAGGATAAATCGCGATCAGACTGGACGTTGTGGACGGTGGGTAGACAACTCCTCTTGCTCTGCCAACTCTAGTTCAACTGACTATTGCCCGTAGCATGTTCCGACTCGAATACAATCGTGTGGTATAGAGAGGGAGAAATTACAGAAGAAACCGTGCTTCTCTTACGCATGTGTCGTAGGACTGAGACGGCACTAAACTGGCCTGAGATCGAATTGTATCAGGGCTGCAGCCAAAGTACTGCATAATAATAACTCGGATAACAGTCACTCTTCTACGATTTCTGGAGGCGCTGACAGCAGTTCGAATGTAGAGAAAGATCCATCGACGTATGGACTCGGAGGCGTATAGTACCGTTACTATTTAGGCCTTGGGGTCGGGTCTAACTTCCTCCGCCAGCTTCTTTGAGGCGACGTCGTCTCTTAGCAAAACAAAACAGGTCAGACACGTTTCCCACAAAGAGTTTTTAGCACGTTCACGAGCCTTCTCAGATCCGCTTTTCCTTTTCTATGCCTCACGTGTCGCACCTTTATCGCGAAACAGACGTGTAATGAACCCAAAAATCGCGATATTAACATCCTTTTTAACAGGTGTCCTTCTATCGCAGTACAACAAATGCCTTTATGAACGCAGCTCCTACTGGCGATCGCCTTCGATCGCCTTTCGGAGCCAACCTGCACCGACGACCTAAACAAAGCCCACATACCTCGCATCTTAAAAGCGCCGCCAAAATTCTCCCAACGCCATAACCATTGCATCCCATCCAACACCGCAGAACATCCTTCTCTCCATGCATTCTTCCGGCATCTTCAAAGAGTCCTTCAAGGAGATCAGGCAGCGTCACCTCGAGGAGCTGGCGGAACTTGACCTCGTCGATCTGCCGCTCGTGCGCAAGCCACGCTCAGGTTACAACGACCTCGTGCAATGGACCAAAGACAGTCAAGCACAGATCCAGGCGGGCATCGTGAACCGTAAGTCTTGGACTCGCTATCTGGAGAACAACTAATGAAAACTGTTCCTAGGTGTCTTTGGCGGTGAGACCGGCTCTCCGATCGACTTCAACAACGCGTTCATGGCGTTCATGGATGTATTTGAGGTGTGCGCTCCTATTGTCTTGTCAAGTTTCCGATTTTGTCTGATTCCAGGGACAGAGACACGTCTCTCGTCATTCAGGCCGTAGAAACATGGCGACGGGGGAATAAGAGCGGGGCTCTGGAACTGCTCGAACGGTCTACCGCGCAGATTGACGAACTGGTATGTTGTGTATCTGTGTACAAGCTGCTACTCAACGAGTACCGCCAGGCCGATATGTGGGGAATGAGGTTCATCGTGATTTGTGGTGCGCGCCGGCTGTACCTGGATGCGACCAAGCGAAAGTTACTCACAGTGCGGTAGATCTCATCGAGAAGCACCCAGATGGACATCACATCATCGTCGGCCCATACTGTGGCGCGTTTGTTCCAAAGGATTTCACTGCCAATCCTTTCATAGGTGTCGCATTTAAGGTCTGTCAATATTGTTGAGAGTAGTCTGAAATCTGACCGAAAGGTAGGGAACCAGCGTTACGGAGGAAGTCATCAACGATCTTCTTGCGACGCTGACCATTCGAGTGCCGGAGCAGTTCCTGTTTGGAGGACAGATCTCGAGGGGATTCTACTATCCGATGTTTTCGACATATTCCGGGCAGCCCTTTAGTGAACCTTTTAGTACGGCTTTTATTCTTGCTCTGTTGATTTACCTGTAACCACGATATTCGTAGCTCTCGTCAAAAAGGCCATTCAAAACATATCCTCGTCGGCGAGCACTACAGTTGTCACGCATGTTACTGTACGTCAATCGTTGCACTTACTTGTAATCCGGACTCATGGTGTATTCCCAGGGCCACTCGCTTGGGGCTGCCTACGCGTCGCTGTGCTACGCACAGCTAATGATGGAAGGGACCGGTACGGCAAAGGCGCCTCTAGGGGATCTATACACCTTTGGCTCTCCACGTGTCGGCCGCGGGGACTTTGCCATGCCGCTCAAAGCAGCCGTGACTGCGCCCTGCGGCTCCGCCTGGCGCATCGTAAACGATGGAGACTACGTCACGAAGGTCCCAGCCTCGCCGCCGTGGCCGTTCTCCAGAGATCCGTTCATCCACGTCGATGCGCCGTACACTATTTACCAGAACGCGAAGCCTGTGCCTGGTCGTTCAGAGATTGGGACCCACCCAACGTGGGCGATTCCTACGCCATGGAAGCCACACGGTATGTGTTATTTCAGCAGTACAAGAAAAGTTAATTAACGTGATTTTGTCAGAAACTGACGAGTACTATAAGTCGCTGACGTTCGCCACGACGGGTAGACGCCTCTCCGGATATGATGATCTCCAGATGGCTGTGGGTGTCCTGGGAGGTGTCGATTACTTCAAGCATGCAGCATCACGCTCTGTGGACCACCGTCTTGTGGACTCAGTCAAGCTGCAGGACTTTGCAGTCACTTCGACGCAGTGCGCTTTCTCGATTGACAGCGTCGACCAATGCGCCCGAGGCATGTTCCAGGTGGGTTCGCTGGTTGGCGAGATCACGGCCTGGGGGGATGCGACAGGCATTGTCCCGGACAGCGTGACGTGGTACTGCAACTCGCTGAAGGATTTGTACGGCATGAATACGCGATGCGTTTTCCGGGTGACGAGCCCGAAGGTGGTCAATGTAGTCTTCGTAGCTGATGGCGTTGCCGTAGCCGCTGCGGTGGTCACTACGAAGTCTGAAGTCCAGGACGTGCACCTCGAGGGAATGTGTACGTGGGAGTAAGTGTTATCCACAGCTCTTCCTTTGGCGATTCTGACCTTTGATGTAGATTCGCTGCTACACCCCTCGTTGAGAAAGTATCTGAGGAATGGAGGGAGGCTACGGAGGTGCTATTCGAGAAACTATTTACGAATGCGTAGATGGGATGTTCAAGGTCAAAACCAAAATGTGGTTGTGTAAATGTGAATTCAAAGGATGGTTGATATCTCGTTCGCGTGATGGTGTTAATAAAAGACTGACCTGTGTTCAACATTTCGCAGCCTCATTCTTGCACGTCCAATTTCGACCGCGAAGTCTGAAGACAATTTCCGTGCTATGGAGGGGAACACTGTGTTCAAAGAGAAACAGTTACATATACAGCAGAATAAATAGTAGCAATCGATCAAACTAATTCGCCTAGTGACAGCCTCAGCGCCAACTTCTCCGCCTTCAAAACCTCCAGAATCGCCCCACACTCCTCCTTGTGTCTGTTCCATTCACGCAATCGCATCAGGCTCGGCTTCTCCAGTGAAAAGCAGATTCTCTCGTCACATCCGTTGCAGGTGAAACAGACATCGATAATCGACTCTTGGTCGATCCAACGATCGGCGCGCATCCATCGTTCTCTGCCAGGGCATATTGGTGGCGCCTGCGGGGACTCGCCAAAGGTCTGCTTCAACCGTTCTAGGCGCAGCCGACGCTGCCCTTGTGCTCGAGCGACTGTTCGCGATGATCTAAATACCAGTTAGCATTGTAGCCTGAGAGCAAGAAGAATCCGAGGCTGACTCACTTTAAGACGGGTCGAACTGCTGAAGAGCGGTGTTTCCTCCGTCCGCTTTCTCTCCGCTCTCGCAATTCGGTGGTCCCGCCCCATCTAAACTGTTTCTGCATGGGAGAATTTGTTTGACGTATCCCGGTCTCTAGTTTGGAGAAAACTTGAACGGGGCCGGGGTTCGTCGGTGCTGGTGGGAATATACTAGTGTGCTTCGAGGCGAGATGCGCGAAAATGGGTTTCGGGGCATCGGGGATGGGGTATTCAGCAAGAGGCTTGCCCTGCGGCATCTCCGCTGGTTTGAAGGCTGGCAAAGTCGCATGCGTCGTCGTCTTTGGGAAACCTTGGAAGGCCTTTTCTCGAACGAGTGGCTTGCCGCGTATGTGGAGGGGGGCAGTCCTTTTCTCGAACGAGTGGTATGTGGAGGGGCAGGCCTTTTCTCGAACGAGGGGCTTACCGCGAATTTGGAGAGGGGCGGTCGTCATTGTTGGGGAAGAGTCGAGTCGAGTTGAGACAATGATGCCCACACTAAGTATTTAAGTGGAATAACACACGTGATGGCGTTGTTTGTATTGTTCGCTCTTTTTGGATACTATCATGGCGGTGTGAGAGATGCGCCCGTCTTTCCTAACTTAACAGACACCTCTGACGAGGGGTTGCAACAGCTGATAGTCGATGGCTACCTCGCCCTGCCATGTTATCTCATTTTGGATACTGAAGCGAGACGCTGATGCGCCTGTACCACCCAAATAAGGTCAAGTCGGGTGGAGGCAGAAGACAATGATGGCTCAATCATTCGCAGGCACCCATTTACTTCTCATTTCGGGAGCGAGAGTGACTGCCAATACGTTTTGTACTCTGGTTCTGACCACGTCGTGCCCGCCGCTCTCGCCACTGTGCTCTCCGACGCCGAGCCTCTTTCCACGATGAACCCGGGCGTATTCCGTTCACAGCGCTCAGCAGAGGCGCCGATGGACTTTCAGTTTACAAATCGGCCAAGCAGCACGCTGACGCCGACGTGGGCCTCTGGCGACTCCGGCACATATGCCTGATGATTTCACAGGTGAGGACTCTGATGACGAGAAGGGCGAGGGAGATGATGAGGATGAGCTAGACGACGACGACGACGCCGCCATGGACGCCTTGCGGGATTTCGAAGAGGAGAATGATATATTTCATTTTCTTGACGACGGACGTTCCTGTATGCCCTGTCTTCGTCAACTTTTTGAACGCTCGCTCGGCAACGATCTTGAATGGATGGTATTTCTTGGAGCACTATCGAATGCACTCCGCGCTACACGTATCGGTAAGCAAGATTCAAAATATTCTTTAAAGGACTCTTGAACTGACCGTGACTCAGCATTCGTCAACGGGATCGCGGCGTACAATTCCTTTCCCTTGTCGACAAGGCCTTTGAACAACCCGGTAAGCACGCCTTGCTTGTTATTACCTGATTTCTGGACTAATTCTCGGGTGCCCGTTAGGTCCTTCGCTTCGACCGCTGCCTTCACCGCCTCCGGACCGTAACAGCGAGATGCATTGAGGCGCAACGACTTGCTGGACGTCTTAGTATCAAGAGTCGTCATATTCCGAGTGGCCAGACCGCCACACATGCAACAGGTAAATGCTTCATGTGGAACATTGGTCCCCTTCTCAGTGTCCTTGTAGATAATCTTGGACTCGGCCTCGAAGAACCATAAATTGCGGAGTGCAAGTTCCTTTTTTTCGCCGCTGGAAAAAGCATTACTGATGATCTAGGAAAACATCGGGCAACATACATTGAGCCTCGGGCGCTGAATCATTGTCGGCGATGTTGGTTGCTTTAGGCAGACTCGCCATGTCGACGTTGTGGGCCTTCTTTGCTTTTTTCTTGGCGTGGCCCGTCTTCATTTTTTCCTTGGACTTGTCCTCTTCACGAGCTGGACAGCTGTTAACACAATACTGCTGATAGACGGTAGTCGTTTTGTTAGAAGATCAAATGGCACCATTAGTATGGAGTTGGATGTTGAACAACTTGAACGTGGCAAATGAAGCGATATCCTGGAAGAATTCAATTCCACGTATGCGATGTAAATAACGATATCGCACGTATTGTGGAAACCCTTTTAACTTGAACCAGAGGGCAGAGAGCAGGGAGGCCGTGAGAGAAACAGATTGAAGGCGATCACGTCACCTGATGTGACACGTCGCGTCTTTGCTGCCAACGTCGACCAGAACCATTTCTGCGAGACCGTTTCGTACATTCCTTTGAGTGCCACAAAAGTTTCAGAATACCGCGATGTGAGTTTGATGTGTTTTGAGGGTGCACAAACTTACATTTCTCTACTCTAGGTCGTCATCGGACATAGAAAACCTTCCAAAATTTCCACAATCCTATCCTATCTCCACACAGCAGGCATCCCTTCTTCCTTTACTCCAACGTCTCTCCTCTACGAATGCGCCAGCGACTCTTCAAGAAGAGTTGATGGTCCAGAATGGCGTCATTCGTTTGACTCTCCCCTCTCAGAACTTGACCTGAGAACAGCGCAACTCCGGGATGAGTTGGCTCTTCTAGAGGAGCACCAAAAGGATATACGAAATTTACAGAGTCAGTTTGATGCGACCACTTCGCTGGTTCGCAGCATTCCACCGGAGGTACTGCAAGAGATATTCTCTGCCTATCTCCAACTCGCCCCGAAGACCTCCGTCTTCGACATTACGAAGGGCCCATGGGTTCTGTGCCGTGTATGCACAAAATGGCGTGCCGTGATGTACTCGTGTAGCGCCCTTTGGACAGTCAGCCTCATTGGCATTAGTGTGCGGAAGGCAGATAGACTTCGAGATCCCATGGCACTGTTGAAGTGCTTCTTGGAAAGAACGGGAGGCACTCGCGACATCCGCTTCTCCACCATCGTCTCCGTCTTTTTACCCCAATTCCCCGATGTTCTGGTTGAAGAGCTCCTCAGCATCCTCATTAGCATTTCTCCACGGTGGAGGGATGCGAAGTTCTCTTATTTCTCGTTCAGTTCACTTGCCCCGCTATCCGCCATTCGCGGTCGTCTGCAACGTCTACGAAGCCTCAGGCTCGCATTCCGGCCCGGAGAGCTGGACACTGAAACTCGCGTCACCTTCTTTGATACCGCGCTGGAACTGGAGGAGCTCCGGTTCGCGGGCCTCGAGATTGTGAACTTTCAGCTCCCGGGATACTCTCAACTTCGGACGGTGGTTGACCAAACATGTCGCGACATCCGTGATTCCCCACTCCACGCGGTTGACATTCTGCGAGAGTGCCCCAATCTTCGGTCGCTTGCGACGGATCCTGGGCATTGGCGTGCCTCTATTTGGCACAACACAGAACGAATAACCCACTCGACACTCACATCATTGAGGACCTCCGACATCGATCTTCTCGGCGCCTTGATTCTGCCCAACCTCATCGAGCTGGAAATTATCCCGCCCGAGACGTACAGCGAAGATACGAACTTGGTTCAGGTGGCCCTGTACATCGTTATGCTACTACGCATTTCAAAATGTGGGCTTCAAGTTCTAAAGCTCACCGACTGTGAGCTTTTCGGCTACGAACTTGACAGTCTGCTTCCTCTCATGCCCGATCTAATCGAGCTGCACATCTGTTATACTCCACCACTCGAGCAGTGCTTTCCACCGCCAGATCTTGCTATGGAAAAGCTCATATCTATGTTGCGCGCCACCACTGATGATGCCAACTCGGAGGACGAAGATTCAGAATCCTCCGACTCCGAGGGTCTGAGGCGATTCAGAGTCGTCACGTTCTGATGCTGAGGACTCGGAGCTGTCTGATCAGGATTCGAATTCTGAGGATGGGCCGAATGCTGCGGACGCCGGCCCAGTTCATCGAAACTGCTCCCTTCGACGATGCTGATGCGAATCAGATCAGAAATTCCCATCTACACAATGCTTCCCAAGTTAGCAGTGTTCTGCTATAGTGACTTGGGAAGTTCAAAGCCGCTCATTTCGTGGATGCCCACTTCCTCAACCTGCTTAAATTACGCCAGCGGTATGGTGCTGGATTCAAGAGGGTGCGCATAGAGTATAACTCTCGTACTTCCCCGCGGTTGTTCCCCTGGGATACCAACGGACTGGACGAGTTGAGAGAGCTGAAGCGCGCGGGATTGGACATCTCTATTTCAAAAAACCACATCTCAACGAACCTGCTTTCAACCTCGTCTAAGT
>JADNRX010000985.1:0-16664 GCA_015501595.1 Hymenopellis radicata
TGTCCTCATTCCATTCCAGCTTGCTCATCTCATCCTGCTTTAGGCGCAGAAATAACCATCTATCTCGTTACGGAGATCTGTAGTTGGCAACCTCCGCGCTACTGTCGACGTCGATGGCAAGATACTCGACCGCATATCTATCTGGACAGCTGCAACTGGCGACGATAGACCTAATTATCCCGTCTTCACCTCCCGAGGCCTTTCTTCGATGGAGCACATGTCCTCACGGTGAACATCACGGAGGTCAACGGTGACCAGATGTTCTCGTTGGACTACCTATCATTTGTGAATGTGACTCAAAGTCCGGATGGACCCTCGTCTGCTGCGACCTTTCGCTGCAGTGACTGGTGCTACCGCTACGAGGACTCGCGCCCCCACACCATTACAAAACGACGTCTTCATCTGCGAGTGCTGCGTCCGATGTTCAAGGGGTCAAGACTACGAACGTGGGCGCCATCGCGGGCGGTGTGATTGGTGGTCTCCTCGCCGTTGCTGGTATGATCTTTATACTCTGGTGGCTTCGCCGAAGACGGCAGCGGGTACGTGATTCTTTCCTGTCTGTAACATTGTTTTCTCATTCACCCATTTTTATAGAAGCCAACAAACTAATACGCTCGTTCCATATCCTTCTCAGATTCAGCCATCTCCATCGAGTTTTGGAGGTTCTGTGGCTTCTGATGCGCCCATTTTGCCGACAAGGCCCCGCGAATCGCCACGAAGTAGTCGGCGTAAAGCCCACAAAGCATCAATGGCTCGGGTGCGACTAGAAGTAGAACGATTAAAGCTAGAGATGAATGCTCTGGGGAACGGTGGATCGTCGTCACAGGTGGAGGCGCTGCAGAGAAGAATCAACGATCTATCTGCGGAGAATTTACGTTTGCATAGGGCACTTGCTGGACATGATCATCCGCCTGCATACGTATAGTCTTTAGCTCTGGAACTTGGGACTTTGGATGGTTATAGATTACTTGTACGGACATGGCTTAATATGTACTACAATATCAGTGCGAAGATTAATGGATAATGTGCCAGACAGTCAAAGCAGAGATCGAAAGTGTCTGAACACATTCAAGATGTGCGCTTTGGTTGCCTTCTTTTTGAAGGACTTCAGGAGGCATAATAAAATGCGCCACATGGCATGATCGTTGGAGTCGGCGGTTTAAACTTTATTTACCATAAGGCCGTTTTTAAAAATTAATGCTGCTCATAGTCAAGAGTCAAGACTCAAATATTCATGTTAGGGTAGTGGAAACAACCTAGGTTAGAGTACCAAGAGGTTGTTTCCCAGTAAATTACCAGTTATTTACCGGTTTGTAACCTAAAGCTGTTGGGGCAGGTTATTTACCTGCACGTGACATATCCACGTGATGTGTGGCGCACGCAAAAAAGGTAGTCCGGACTCCGCACTATATTCAGAGGCAAGAAAAATTACTATTCTTGCCTTTAAAATCTATCTGACTCTGATGGGTCCAAGGAAGTGGCATCCGGAGGGGAAAGACTGAAAACACTTGACGGCTGCTGCCACCGCGGGAATGTCACGTGAAAATATCACGTGCAGGTAAATAACCGTTTTTAACCGGTAAATAACCTGGACCTCCGGGAGGGTAGGTAAATAACAGTTATTTACCACCCCCCGAGGTTATTTCCACGACCCTAATTCATGTCAAAAATTAAAATTTTAAATTTGCTATTGGAAAAGATCAAAAATGACCACCGCAGGACTCGAACCTGCAACCTTTTGGTACGCCAGGCATCGAAGCCAAACGCGCTACCATTGCGCCAGGTAGCCATACTGAATGAATAACGTTAATCTTACTGTCCTGCCTGGTTATTCTTGGCTATTAGTAAATCCTTCCACCGTCATCGGTCTTTAAGCAGGGACTCTCATGTTGGACGTCCTTCGATGAACTCTGCATTCGAGACACTCCTACGAACTGCGGTATCGTCCAACTTGTTCCTGCAGCTGTTCCCTTATATTGTCCTATTTGCATTTCCCGTCCTTCTGGTCACTGCTACCACCTGCGTCCGACGCACCATCAACGCGCCAGCCATTTCCATGGGCTTGGATAGCCTCGGCTTTTCCGCGCCATGGACCTGGTTTTCAAACGGACACACCGAGCCTCGACCGATTCATAGTCACCACCACCACCAGTCGAACAGGAAGAGCCACAAATCCAAGAAGGCAGCGAAAAGAGGTACCGTTATCCTGGAGTCATTTGGTTTCAAATTTCTGACTGTCTGCGTAGAAGAGGATGTTGAGGATGGATATTATCCCGGCCTAGTCAATATTTCCGGTACATATTGCTTCATGAACTCAACAATCCAGGTATTTCCATTGGCTAACAACATGCTTGACTTGACGCGAATTTACAGGCATTATCTTCACTTTCCTACCTTCAACCACAGATAGACGCCGTGCATTCCAAAGCGGAAGCATTGGATGTTCCGACCCCGGTCATTGACGTTCTTCAAGATCTCTTCCACCGTGCGTGTATCCACCTGATGACCCATGTGCGTCTGACGATATGGCCCAGAACTCAACACGTCCAAATCCGTACCGTCCTCCATTAGACCCGTCGACCTAATTGCCGTTCTGTCATCCCCATCATCTGCCCGTTTTAATTCTCTCTTCAACTCGCGCGAACACCAGGACGCCCAGGAACTCTTCCAACTCGTCTCCGAATGCATCAAGAACGAAACCTTGGCCGTTGACAAGGAAGGTCTTCGGGACCGTGGTCTCAACGCGCTCTCGCGAGTGGGTGACACATCTAGAGACATCGGCAAAAGCGTGTTCGATGGTCTCACCGCCAATCGACGGAGCTGTGTCATCTGCCAATACACTGAAGCTGTCATGCACTTTGCTTTTGACAATTGGCAGCTGGCTGTTCCACGACTTGCCGCAAGCTGTACACTGGAGGATTGTCTGGAGGAATATACCCGACTCGAGGTTCTACGGGATTGTATATGTCGCAAATGCTCCATGCTCGCGACCCATCGGCGATTATCCGAGGAAGTTGCCGTCTTGACAGAGGCTACACGGCCGGATGCAAAACCGTCTTCATCCAAGAAACGCCGACTGAAGGAAGTCAAGCGAATGGAGGCTCGTGTCAAGGCCGCCTTGGACGAGGGAAGAATCGAAGAGGACATCAAAGACGTACGTCTGGAAAAGGTGTTCAGTCAATACTCGACCAAGCAAGCCATGATCGCCCGACCTCCCCAAGTCCTCGCTCTTCATCTCAATCGCTCAGTGCATTATACACATTACGCCGCAAAGAACAATATCCGGGTCATGTTTCCTGAAGTTCTTGACCTCACTCCCTTCACCACATCTGGCAGTCTATCTGTTGTTCCGACGTCGTCTCTATCAACACCGTCCCCTCTTCCTCCACGATCAAGCACGCCCACACCTGCCACCTACGACAACATCCATTCCCGCACCATCTATCGCCTGGCATCCGTTGTATGTCATTACGGGCAACACTCGTTTGGGCACTACGTTTGCTTCAGACGTAAGCCGCGGCAAGCAAACTCTGAAGACCGTTGGCGGCCTCCGAAGCTCATCATTAGAGAGCGTCCTGCTGTGAAAGAAGAAGACAAGGATTTGGGACCGGCCTTCTCTTTCGACTGGGAGGACACCGACCCAGCCGCTGGACCCGGTACTGGACTTGGATGGTTACGAATATCGGACGCCAATGTCGACGAGTGTGGCATCGAGAGTGTCTTGCGGGAGGGGTCTGGCGCTTTCATGTTGTACTATGAACGCGCCCTCGTCTCATTAGCCCCACCCGCACACCCGTATGCTGGCTCCAATGGAGTGGCAAATGGATATGCGTACGGCGTAGGGATGACGAGCCCAGAGAGCTCGGAGGAGACGCTAAAGCCCGAGATGCTGATGAAGATGACAATGATGAACGGGAACTCGAGCATGGGGTCGCTGGTGAGCAGAGTCAGCATGAACGGGTCGGTGAAGAGCGAGGACGACAGCAAGAGCTTTTTATCTGCGAGTCCTCCTGCGAATCTTGGTGCGAGGGTTGTGCGGAGTGTTGCTGCTGGACGTGGGCGAAGGAGCACAAGCGCCACACCATCGGATGCCCCGCGCGCAAAGTCAGCGTCTCCGCCGCCATCGTCTGTGTCTATACCCATACCGAATGGTCATCACCGAGTGAAGGAGGAAGAAGAGGACGAGCCTATTCCCCCCTCACTCTCATCGTCTGCGCCTGCGCTGCTGTTCCCGTCCCAGCTTAGCTCTTCAGAGCCGCATAATCATAAACCAGAAGAAGACGCCCGCTAGCAGCGCAGCGCAGATCCGCATGCTGACAATGTTCTTGGTCCTCATAATAATGTATCCATTGCATACTTATTTACTTCTTGTTATCGTTTACATTAGTGTCTACACGTTTAGTCGTCTGTATCAAATAAACCCACTCAGAGTCGTATGCTTTTTGAACCACTCCCACCATACTTGCAAACGTAGTCTTTGTTGCTTAGTTTTCATGTGTTGTCGCAGCAATGTAGGCAAGCTCATAAGAAGCGAGCACCAATCTCGATCACGATCCCCAAGGGTTTCTTCCGAACCACCATCTTCGGCCGCGTCATTGGGCTCTCCGACGCGCCCACTCAACCCGTCTATCAGGGCGAGGAATCTGCCATCTCACAGGTCTCCTACGTGCGTATTTACGCTTTCGGAAACGCGTCGTTACCATTTTTAGTAGGCAAATTTTCTGCTGTTCGAGTCGGCCTTCGTCCGGGATGCAGCAGATTGCGTCACAATGCACCAGTTGTGGTGCTTTCACCAGACGGAGTCTCCATCACGAAGAGGAATACCAGAGCTCTGTGTTTCTGGAACCACTCCGTACCTCGAATTTCCCAGCGACGGACGAGCAGATCTCGCACGTCCGACACACCATCTTACCCACTGTCTCCTGCGACATATCCTCCATCGAATCCAAACTCGCATCCCTTCGGGAGGTCATCACGTCGATGGAGGAAGAGCGAGGGAGGTTGATAAATGTCCAGAAGAAGTACAACAACCTCGTTTCCTTGCATCGCACTCTCCCCTCGGAAATCTTGTCCGAAGTCTTTCTATATACACTTTCTAGCGCCTCCGATTCCAACGCGTTTGACGCGTCTGGATCCATGTGGCAGCTCAGTCACGTCTCCCAGAGCTGGCGCAGCATCGCTTTGTCCCTTGGTTCCTTTTGGTCGACTATGGATATTCGTTTTCCGAAAGCGGCGCAGCAGGAAGCAGACGTGCAGCGCTTGGAGACGATTATTCACCGTTCCCGCGAGGGACCACTAGACATATATCTGAGCGACTACAGATTCGATAAACAGATCCCCAGTTCTCCCTCGATCCTAAAGCGCATGCTCGAGATCATCTTCGCCGAATCGTATCGGTGGCGGAAAGTAGCTCTACCCGATTGCCGAATGTATTGGAATATACTTGACAAGCCACTTCATAATCAGCTTCCTCACCTCGAGTCGTTGGGCCTCGCTTTTGTGGTGCTCGATCAGGAGGCATATTCGCTGGTGTCTATGTTCAGAGCCTGCCCTCGTCTCAGGAAACTGACTCTTCGTGGTACAATTCCACCGGTCATCGAACTTCCGTGGGGCCAAATTACGGAGCTTGACCTGTCTTGTATGGACCTTGATGACGAGGGGGACCGCAGAGCATGTCTGCGTTTGATTGGACAGTGTCCATCTCTTGAAATCCTCACTATGTCTGAATGGGATTCGGCGGGCGACGCATCGGCGTATACGGCCATCACCTGCTCGAATATGCGTAAGCTCCATGCTACGTCGGTGCCCGTCATCGACGCTCTCACGCTCCCTCGTCTACGGGATGCATCTCTTAGTCCTAGCGCAACTCACTTCGATATCCTGCATTCATTTAAACAACTACTCATTCGTTCCAGTTGTTTGAGCGCCCTCACCAGACTTTCGCTTACTAGGGTGCCACTTGCTGCCTCACCGGAACATAGCCTACTTTCAATTCTTTCCCAGACACATAGTCTCACCTTCCTCGAGCTGTCTGCATCCATGCAGGAATTTAGCGACGAAACGGAAAATAGCGACCTGGAACAAATAGTGGCGATCGTGAACTCCCTCGAGGTCGTGCCTACCGAGTCTGTCACTTTCCTCCCCCTCCTTTCATCTCTCGACATTCGGGTGTTTAACCACCTTGACTCGCAGGATCTACTGTATTTTGGGCCGGTCGGTAGTTTTGCTTTGACGGTCCAGACCCGGTGGAGAGGGGACGATACTCTCGGCCTAGCCAGGCTTACAAGATGCCACTTTGTTGTACATGCAAGGTATATGAAGACGGACGAGGCCATATTCCGGGACAGCGATGGGGTGTCGGTCGTGAATGTGTTCAATGAAGAGGAAAGGCACATCTTCAATACACTGGTGGACGAGGGGATGGACCTCTCTATAAGGGTGACGTCGAATTTGATCAGACACGTTGGAAGTGGAGGCCGTTATCCAGTTTTCGCAATTCCCCCCCATGGTGACTTGAATTGATGTAAGTGATGTTTTTATGTGTGGAAGAATGTTTCTGACTCTCTGAATGACAGCACTATTTGTATGTCTTCGATTTCGCTCTTGAAGTCCTGCAACTTGGACATAGACAGCACCGTGGGCCGCTCCGATTTCAGAATCCTCTCTCTATAAACTTGACTCTTTGGTGTGCTGTACTTCGATGCTGCCTTGTATTAACAATACCGCGTACATTTGATAGATTTTCGATTACAGGCTGTATTCGTCATATTTCTTTTTGAACCCAATGAAAGCGAAGGAAACAATCCGGCTTGGCAGATGCGTGATGCCAGTGGCAATCGTGGCGTCGGTCACGTATGTCGTCTCTCTTTCTGTCCTGCAATCATCTCAAAAGTCAGAGCCTAACACGCCTTTGTTTATGATCACCTTGCAGTCCTGCTAATCAGAAGTCCACCCTGACCGACCCCTCAAAAACAAGAATTTGTTGATGAGGTGAGAATCGTTAGGCCACCGCCCACACCCTATCTTTCGAGATCGACCTAAAGTCGGGCTGGTACTTATGTACCTCTCTGGGATTTGCAACAACCCGAGGATTTCTTCCCCGATGTCCGTGCGACGCGCGACTCTCTTCTGGCCAAGCAGTTGGCATTCTCCGATTCTAAACGGTGGCGGGGGAATACAGTTCAGCGTAGCCTAAAACAGCCTCTTCTCGAGCTCATCTGCAACAAGCCATTGCAAGTTTGTCAGGGTACATGTTTAGTCGTCTGTATTATGGCAAAGCCCACTCAGGCGGTATTCTTGTTTATCATTTCCAAGCATGTACTTTCAAACGTAGCATTTGTTGGTTAGTTTATATGTGTTGTCGCAACAATGTACAGTAGGTCGCTGCTGGTAAGAAACGAGGATCAAATCATCAAATGCTGGTCGATCACGCGATCACGGTCCTCGAGGGTTTGTTCCGAACCACCAGCTTCAGCCGCGTCATTGGGCTCTCCGACGTGCCCACCAAGTCGTCTGTCAGTGCGAGAATTGTTGACATCTCTTAGGTCATCTAGGTGCGTATTTTACGCCTTCGAAAGCACGTATTTACCATTTCTTAGCGGGCACTTTTCTAGTTTTCAACTCAGTCTGTGTTGGGCATGCCGCAGATTGCGGCCCAATGCACAAATTGTGGGGCTTTCACCGGACGGAGTTTTCACCATGAGCAAGAATATCAGAGCTCCGTGCTCCTCGAGCGACTCCGTACCTCGAATTTCCCAGCGACGGACGAGGAGATCTCGCACATTCGACACACCATCTTACCCATTGTTTCCGACGACATAACTTCCATTGATTCCAAAGTCGCAACCCTTCACGAGGTCATCAGGTCGATGGAAGACGAACGACAGAGGTTGATAAACGTTCAGAAGAGGTACAGCAACCTCGTTTCCCTGCATCGCACTCTCCCCTCGGAAATCTGGTCGAAAATATTCCTTTACACGCTTTCTAGCGCCTCCGATTCCAACGCGTTTGACGCGTCTGGATCCATATGGCAGCTCAGCCACGTCTCCCAGAGCTGGCGCAGCATCGCTTTGTCCCTTGGTTCCTTTTGGTCAACTATGGATATTCGTTTTCCGAAAGCGGCGCAACAGGATGGGGACGTGCAGCGCTTGGAGACGATTATTCACCGTTCCCGCGAGGGACCACTAGACATATCTCTGAGCGACTACAGATTCGATAGACAGATCCCCAGTTCTAATCCCTCGATCCTAATAAAGCGCATGCTCGAGATCATCTTCGCCGAATCGTACCGGTGGCGGAAAGTAACTCTACCCGATTGCCGCATGTATTGGAATATACTTGACGAGCCACTTCATAATCAGCTTCCTCACCTCGAGTCGTTGGGCCTCGCTTTCGTGGTGCTCGATCCGGCATATTCAGTGGTGTCTATGTTCAGAGCCTGCCCTCGTCTCAGGAAACTGACTCTTCGTGGTACAATTCCACCGGTCATTGAACTTCCATGGGACCAAATTACGGAGCTTGACCTGTCTCGTATGGACCTTGATGACGAGGGGGACCGCAGAGCATGTCTGCGTTTGATTGGACAGTGTCCATCTCTTGAAGTCCTCACTATGTCTGAATGGGATCATTCGGCGGACGACGAATCGGCGTATACGGTGATCACCTGCTCGAATGTGCATAAGCTCTATGCTACGTCGGTGTCCTTCATCGACGCTCTCACGCTCCCTCGTCTACGGGATGCATCTCTTAGTCCTAACGACAGCACAACTCACCTCGATATCCTGTATTCATTCAAACGACTACTCATTCGTTCCAGTTGTTTGAGCGCCCTCACCAGACTTTCGCTTGTCAATGTGCCGCTTGCTTTCGCATCCGAACATAGCCTACATTCAATTCTTTCCCAGACACATAGTCTCGCCTTCCTCGACCTAGCAGTAACCATACTAGAGGAACCTGACGATGAATGGGAAGAAAGAGACCGGGAACAAATAGTAGCGATAGTAAAATCCCTGGAGATCGTGCCTAGCGAGTCTGTCACTTTCCTTCCCCTCCTTTCGTCTCTCGACATTCGGGTGTATAACCATCATGACTCATGGAGGCTTCTGTATCTTGGGCCTGTCGGTAGTTTTGCTTCGACGGTCAAGACCCGGTGGAAAGGGGACGATACTCTCGGCCTAGCAAGGCTTAAAAGATGCCGCTTTGCTGTACATGCACAGCATATACAGACGAACCAGGCCATATGCCGGGACAGTGTTGGGGTGGCGATAGTGAATGCGTTTAATGAAGAGGAAAGGCATATTTTCAATGCACTGATTGACGAGGGGATGGACCTCTCTATAAGGGTGACGTCGGAGTTGATCAGACCCGTTGGAGGCAGATATCCAGTTTTCGCAGTCCCCCCCTTGGTCACTTGAATCGGTGCAAAGTAAGTGATGTTTGTATGCCTGGAACAATGTTGCTGATTCCGTGAATGCCAGCAGGATTCCTAAGTCTTTGATTCTTGAAGTCCTGCAACCTGGACATGGACAACAGCCTGGGCCGCTCGTTCTCTATAACTTGCCTATCGTGGTGTACTGTCCTTCGGTGCTGCTATTTATTAATGATACCCCATTCGTTTGATAGATTTTCGGTTTCAGTCATATTTCTTTTTGACCCCAATGAAAACGATGGACACAATCAGGCATGCTGGGCAGATGCGTGATGCAAATCGTGACGGCAGTCGCGTGCGTCGGCCGCTCTCTCTCTCTCCCTCCTGCAATCATCTCAGAAGTCCGAGCCTGCTAACGCGCCTTTGTTGATGATCACCTTGTAGCTCTGGTACTGCTAATGAAAATCCACCAGGACCGACACGTCGAAAGTTGATAAGGTGAGAATCGTTAGGCTATCCTACTAGCAGTCGACTCTAACAAACCATTTTTCGTATAGTGATATCCCATCGTCTTTCGTACGATCAGTCTTCACTTGCAATGGAAAGCACTAGCGCCTCTGTTGAACTATGTCCCGATGCCATGCCACCATTCCCTTGCACCGCTCCATATACTTCCAGTAGAAGCAAAGCGTTCTACACGCCATTCGAAGTGGACATCTCTCCTATCCAGAACCATTTGAAGAAGCCGAGTGCGGAACTTGCTGTCGTCGCGGCTGGTGTTGCGCGCCTGGGAGAAACACCATGCGGGTCTTGACACCCGACACCTCACGCGCACCCGCCAGTTCGTTCAACTTTCCCCATTCGAAGCCTTCCCCCTGAAGTACTAGGCATCATATCGACTACGTCTGTGCGTCGGGTTTCAACAACGAGTCTCCCCATTCGCCTCAGCGTGGTGTTTTCAACATGGCGCAATATAGTCATGGACACGCCTGCCCTCTGGACCACAATTCTTCACCCTTATTTGTGACCTTGATGATTTCGAGGACCGCTTGGTGGACGCCTCCCAGGTCGCGTAAATGCGGACGGGGACGCAGAAGACGATAACGATGACCTCCGGGATCGGGTGCCCTGCCCCGGCGGTCTCGAGTCTGTAACATTGGTTATACCGGATGGACAACAGTTTGCAGAGGTCCTGCTCCCCAGGGTTCACGAATCTGCCCCAAAATCTCACATCCTTCGCTCTCCTTATTGCACATCTTAGCAACATGGCAGAAGATGGTTCGAGCATGGCTTACCCTTGACGCAGATCCGGAACCTCACCGTGACCTGTGTATCCTTCAGGATATTCCAGAGGTCTTATTACAGGACGGGAAGCCGTTGACGCTGAATATCTGCTCTGAAAATCCCGCCTTGTGGATAGATGACGAAGATGAGGTCTCCAGCATGAAATCACAAACCTTCGTCTCGAGCCGCAATGCGCGTTTAACCAGATACCCGAGTTCCTCCGCGCGATTTCGATGCCAGCGCTACAGGATGTAACACGGCCTGGCGGAGACTCAAACCAACCAGAACGCGATCGGTGTTGAGAATTGGTTTGCTTCCATTCGAAATGTACGCTCGAGGCGTTCACGTTCTGCGGTCCTGACTCAGTACCAATCGACTCGTTCGCGCTCCGTGTCATTGCCCTCCTACCCGAGACTCGAAACACTGACGCGCGTGGCTCGCCGACGGGCTTTCCTAGGTCGGCACTATACCGGGCGAACTTTGAAGTCATTGAAGTTGGTTTGGGCAGGGGGACTTTCGACTGGTCTGATTCCGATGCTTCACTCGAGAGTGGGTGGGTTGTTGACCTCTGCACTTGGTGGTCAATTTGGATCTGACTCTGAGGTTCTGGGGTGCTTGCGACAGCTATAGAGGGTGGGATTAGAGCATTGTTGTGGTGAATGGAATGTCTTTACTAACAGTTATCCCGGCATGGTGTTTGCGTTGCGTTTAAACCAGTTTATGCTTCGCTCACTTGATCAGCGTGCGGCGATGATTCAGGCTCCGCATTTGGACGTCTGTAGGCGATAACACGCAGAGCATCTGGATGGATGAAAGCGTCATGAAAATGACATTCAATTCATTTGCGCCTCGTGTTAGCAGCGTGCCGTGATAGATTTACAATAATGATGGTAAGAGCAATATTCCGTACAGTCCGTGACGTTTACGTAGAAAGCGTCGTCGACGAGCACATTCTAGGTGTCCCGAAGAAAAGTGTAAAATCCGTTTTTTGCCCGTCGGCGAACGGTGGTTCACCAGATGACGCGGCGCTCGACTGTGGTGCGGCGGGTGGTCCCGAGGGTGAGTGGCTTGTTGTAGGAGACGGTGCGCCTGACGCGGGTGACGGATGGGTACCTGCGACGAGGGACGTTAGTGGAGCGGACGGTAGTGCGCAGCGGCGGGCTCACCACGCGTTATACACCTCGTGTTCTAATTGGACTTCCAGTATTTGACGGCCCTAACAACGCTGATGAGCGAGGCGGGCGACGGCGGGGAGGCGGCACATACCAGGTAGTCATAGTGGGACCCGATAACAAGACCTTCTTTTCGTCCAACGATGCCGTGGTTGACGGCCACGATGTCTCCAGGCTGCAAAAGAAAAAAATGAATCCGTCGTCCAATTTGGAAAGGTGATAGCATACGATGATATCGTCAGTGTAGATCGACATGGCGGATATGATTTGACTGGAGGGCGAATGAGATGACTGCAGATGGAGGTCAAATAGAGGGAGGACCAGGCTTTTATAGATTAGATGACGGACAAGGGACAGGGAAACGAGTATCGCCGACCCCAAAACGTGAGGCCAGCCTCGAGGCAACGGAGCTACGGAGCCATCAGAACGTGCCAAAAGCGAGTTCTTTTGTTCCATTGCCTCATTGTACTCTCTGTGACCAGCGACCATTGTTCACCGCCTCCCCGCTCTATCATGATAGTTTCTGGGTCTATTCTGTAACCATATCAAAAGGACAAGATGTTTCACTTCCGGGGAAGTATTCTATGTAGCTCAGGTTTGAAGTCGGGTCCTCGTCGGGAAACGTGGATGAGGTGAGGCAAATGGCGGTCGTACGACTGCCGAACACAACATTGCCAGGACAATCAAGGAAGCGTCTCGGAGGCACGAGTGTTGCGGACAGCATGCCTAGAAACCTACGGTTAAATGAAGTATTAGATGCGAGGCGATCGATATATCGATTAGATGAAGTGTCGAATTCATGAATTCTGCCTAAATTCCCTTCTCCTCACTGCTACTCAGTCGTTTACGCCTGAGGAATTCGTCTACGAAACCTACTAGAAGAGGTCTTGTCAGTACACACGCATTGGAATAATGCGCCTCCGTACCATCCTCAGGGCTACGAAGAATGAAGAGTTCATTGCAGGTCAACGCTGCAAATCCTGGCCGGAATCGCGAACTTGGCAGTCTAATAGAGAAGTCTAATACAACGTGGGATCTCTCGCTAGCAGCTGATCTTTTGCCTCCTCCTGCGAAGGCTCACCAGGAACCTTGTGAACCACTTTACTGCTGAGTGTTCTAGTCGCGTCAACGGATCGAACTCTGATGGCTACATCCATCCCATCCATCGCAAGGTCATGCAGAATACGACCTTCCTCATCGTCAAACACGCACTGTTCAATCTTGCCACCAATCTCATCGTCATTGCTGCAAAGCTGCCACCCTCCAAGATACCACGGTGAAGCACTGAGAGAAAATTGGAATCTCTTGAGCTTCGTGAATCCTCGCATGTCATCGCCTTCCCATCGAGCCTTGAGCATCGGAACAAGTCTCCCCGAGGGGCCAAAATAAGGAAGACCTCGATACCTGTGATGTTTCAAGTCAATGTCGAGGGAGGAGAGACAGGGGAGGAAGGTGATAATATCTGATGGGGCGACGCTCAGAGCGTCTAACACCTTCGTAATTTGATCCATTGCTTGTGGGTCGAGTTCGTCGCGGTCAAAGCACTTCATGGACACCCGGATATCTAGCACCACAAGATGCGCCATTTGCGAGAGGATCGCATAAAGGTCGTGGGCGCCATCATCAGTGTGGTGGAGAGGGATATCTCGAATTTGGAGACTAGTGAGATTGCTGGCACACTGAGAGCGCTGGAGCAAGCGATGAAAAGAACGCAAGGTAGAAGCATGAGAATTGTCGACATCCTTGCTAAGAATGACTTCCTGTAAATGAGGAAGAGTGAGATGGTCCATGACAAAGTCAATGGCCGTATCAAGCACTCGAATTGAAGGGCAGATAGTGCTAGACGGCGGAGGATTCTCTTCGACCTCAAAGTCACACGCCTGGAGAACCTGGAGATTGGGACAACAGCCGATCAGGCTGACAAACTGCCTACGAGCTTCAACAAACCAAATTTGATTTTTGTCCTCCAGACGCAACTCTCTGATCTGGCCCCATGGAAGTTGAACCAGCCGCGTTCCGATTAGGACCACATTCGTAAGCCGCGGACAGTCGTTGAAAACAGTGACAACAGATCGCTGCTCCACTGGCATAGGGATGTGGAAATCGCCGGAGAGACCTAGGTTCAACGATTCGAGCATGGGAAGTCGGCCGCGAAGAGGCGCATACAGGATATCCGAGTTCATGTGGTGATCTGTGAAACATGCAGTCTGCCATCGATGCGATTCTGCATGAAGCATGGCGAGCATCCGATTTCGGAAGGAAGGATCGAAGTCGGGGGGATTATAGTATGCGTTGTTGCTTATGAGTGTGATATCCAAAGACCGCTTCCCGGAGCGCTGGAGAACCACTTTCAAGACCTGCACGTCCTGCTCCGTCTCGCTGTCTCTGGGGAATTTGAGATGCAACTTTGTCCAGCACGAGTGAAGCGATACGGCGACGGCGCGCCAGGTCTGGCACACTTTGCTCAAGTCCCAAATGGAACAATTCGGGTCGGAAACAGTGAACTCCTCGTCACCAATCTGCTCATCCTCGTGAACGTACGAAAAGATTTGTTCCCAGAGTTCACGGGGTACAGCGCGACAAGGGGAAATCAGACCTCGGTAGGTTTTTCGTACGGGTCGTTTAGCGCATCTCGTTCCTGCTGGAGGGACCCGATTTTGGCGGTTATGGAGGATATATTCCGCGTCGATTGTTGGGTAAGATGTTGTTCTGGATATGGGAAGACTCTTGGTCTGTTGCGGGGAAATTGGATGTGCGAAGGTTGTAGAGCAGGGAGGACGTTTTCGAGTTCGTTTGTATACTGAAAACTACGCTTGGAAAGAGTCCCGCATTGTGTGCACAGCGACACTGACATGGCGTGACGCGAAATGGCGAAGGGCAGGCGCACGTGTCTACAACTGGGATTAGACAATGACGCGTAAAAGCTAGTGAGCTCCACGCACCAAGCTGAATCTTTCTCAGAGTTGAAAGGATTACAAAGGTATTTTTGGTGTTGAACGCGTTATCAAGGGTTTACCAACATGATGGTCGGAAGCAAGAAAGTATTTCTGGTGTGGGCCTTTGGCTGGGGAAGGATCGTTAGCTGACTAAGCAGCTCGATCACTGATTTTGTCGCGCTGCCTCTTCGACTTCGGCTACCGCTATCTGTCTACCTCAGAAGTCGCCAAACTCACCCAAAACAATAAGTGTGAGCATGTAGTATACCGAGATAGTGTAGGATCCTACTTATAATAAGCATATTCTCAACTACATCGGTCCTCTTCACAAGTCTTCAGTCAAATCTTGAGTTGTATTGTTGATTTCTTCCTCCTGAACCCATCCAGACGTTTATCTTCCTCTGTTCTCACAGAGTTGCTGTCCCAAAATCGATGGAAACAAGCTTTCAATGCAATATTGGCGCGTTGTTTACATGTGTTGATCAAGCTGCTCTAACCTCGGACGCGGTCGTATAGCCACTTCGTAGACCCCTTTCAGCACCCCGGAACTTCGCGGGATATACTCAAAATGATATTATATTTGAACGTATCGGAGAAAATCTGCAGAAATTTGAGTACATACCTGATACGAGTAGTGGATATTAGCCTTACAGCGCGAAAATCACGAATTTTCTCCGATATTTCAAATGTAATGCCGTTCCGAACATTTTACTCCTACAATATGTAGCCGTGCAATGGCTCCTTCATGAGCCCAAACGACGCGCGGCAGCCAAAGGGTATTTTCGCAGCGCGTCCGCTTTAGGAAGGTACTGATAATTTACTTTCCCACCCGCCAAATGGCCCATACCCAGAAATAGGGATGGCACGTGGTCGAGCGGCAGCAAGCCAGGTGGAATTCACGGATTCTCTGTAACTATTCCGTATTGAAATTTGTGCTAGCATATACGTCGGAAGTAGTATGTTCAAGCAAAAGCAGTACGAAGAGTAGTAAAACTTCAAATTGGCGCACTGGTCGGACCAGACCACCTTGACATGAGGCTTGTTATTCTCTGGACCAGAACTGCAAGTGTTGACACCTTGTAGGGTGAGTGAAAGAAAACCGACCTTGATCATCTTCCAAAGCTGCCCCTCCTCTCGTCTGTCGTAGAAGATGCTTCGGTATCTTGGATTGCAGGTTTATAATGCAGACAATTCAAGCTGGAGGCGGCGACAATCTATGGAACGAACGCGGTATCCTTCATAATATGGTATTGGTAAACACTACACCAAGATAGTGACTGTGAAGAAGGAACAGGTCCCCGTTGCCCGTGCACGTCCAAGTTGCAGGACTGCCAAAATTCCGGATTAAAGACATGAAAATACTCCTGTCAAACTCCTGTAATATACGGATTCAGAAAAGTCGTCGACTATCATGAGATCTCTACCTTGAATGAGCGGAGTTAGGTTCCCGAAATGCCCAATTCAACTGGGAACTGCAAAGACCACACTATTGCCTGCAACACTTTCAGTCAAAGTTGACGTGATCCGTATAGCGAGGTCCATCCCATCATCAACTAGGGCATTGAAGATAAACCTTTCCGCTTCATTGAAACACCCGCAACGGGCCCCGACGTATCCCGATAGATGCGGTTTTGCATCAAATGCCGCGCCTGTACAGAGAAGTGGCATGTCGTAATCTTGCCAGGCCAACCGTATCGTCCCTTTCCAGCGCGCCTTTACCGTGGAAGCAAAATTGCCAACAGGCCCAAAATATACTAGGCTCAATGCCTTCTGTGATTATGTATCCGAATGTCCAGGGACGAAAGGAGGGGGAGGAAAGTGACAGTTTTCGTCGGTAGAAACCTTCAGGAGTTCATGAGCGCCACTATTTGTTCCCGGTCGCTAACATCCGTTATCACACTAGAA
>JADNRX010000986.1:0-16649 GCA_015501595.1 Hymenopellis radicata
GTTCTGCGCCATACAACAACATTGTGATGGAAGTATTGTACAATATCATCGGTTCGGTTCGTGAACTCCGCACTCCTTTCTTCTGTGCTTGCTCAGAATGGTGTCACTTAGATTGGAATTCCCATATGGCGTCGCGGAGTCGACTCGACGGTTTTGGCACATCGTGAAGAGCATCAAGGGTATTTGGCAAGCAAAGGACTCTCATCCAAACCGTAATGATTTGGTACTCGACTCACTGCTGCTATTTAACATTTTCGACGTTTGCGTTGATGCTATAAACGGAAGTAGGCTGACTACACTTGGACGCCACTTCTGCGATTCAATAATAGGATCTGTCATCAAGATTCTCCAGGTGCCACAACCTTGCTATGACCTCCGTCTTAGAGGCGGGACCCATATGTTGAATTCCATTTTTGAGGCCAGGATCAGTCACAGTTTCCACTGAATTTCAGCGGGTTTGCTAAACCTGTATACTCAGAAGCCTTGTGGCGTCAACTCCAAGTGTTCACACAGTGATTTTGTTTTGATCTTGATGCTTATTTCGTCTCAGCAGGCCCCCAACGTTCAGGTCTAAAATTTAACCTGTTCCCGGCTGCGCTTGGTGATTCAGGTTATCTTCACACCTTTGTGTGGTACATTTTCCTCGATCCTTTCCCTCAGCCGGGACCACCCCAAAACGACCGGTGTCAATAATGGGCGGTGCTCCAACGACAATGAAGGAATGATCGAGGACCGCAGGGTTCTAGGATATAATGTTTGTACGCAATCTCCCGCCGCCGTGGCCTTGAATGTTTTCAATTGGCCACTGCATGTGAAGTTCCGACGCTTGCCATTATAACGATCACTGGACATCTTGCTAGTGTCGCTGACGGACGAGTTCCCGACGGTTGGGTGTGTTATTATGCCTTTCCTCAGACCTTTCATTGACTTGGCTTGTCTAGCTTAAATAACACCGCGTTATCCTCCACTGTACCTCGTCTCTAACCTTTGTTGCTACCATTGAACTGACCTTCGTCGTAGACTTCATTCAACACCGCACGTTCCTGAGCCCTTGTTGAAGACGACGGCTCCCGTGATACACTACCCGTTTCCCTCGGTCATGGGCTGGTTGCGCCCCGGTTGAATTAAATGCTTGTCCTCGCGACGATACTTTTTTTTTGATAGACGTGCAGACTCGTCTCGGATTCCAAGCCGGTCCAACCGCTGGACAACAACGATGTGAGCTATATTGGGAACATCTGGCTCTGCGCCGAGAGTTCATTGATATTTGGAGACTGTTTTTTCGGTTCCTGGATATGTGGCGAAACTCGGTAGTCGCGTTGTCCTCGGATGCGTTGAATCATCGCTGGTAGGTTGTTCTTATAATTGTCGTTGTCCACTCACGAATCCTGTAGTGTAGACAGCACCGGTGAATCGATGCCTGCAAGTCATTCCCACTGTTTTACGATCTCAGGCTAATTTTGTTTGTCACTTGGTAGATCGGTCTTCGTTACATGAAAACGGCACACGGACCCGCCAAAGAGAGACGCCGTGTTCCCTGTGTGATGGCAGCTCCAAGCCATGATTCCCCCATGTTCAAGTACTGTAAGTCATCGTGGTTGAACTTGATTTTTTCAAAGCCATGCCTTTTCAGGATTTCATCGACATACTAAGGCGGCCGACTCGACGACATCGTGTTTGTATATTGACTGTTCAACATGTACGTCTTCTCTTGGTAAAAATTGAATTGTACTGACTTGTTCAACTAGGTTCCTTACAACGCTCCTAACCTGTGTCGGATTTGATTTACTAGTAAACATACCTGTTGGATACCCTTCTGCTATTTACTGAAGGTATGTCAATTTCGGTCCGTCATTCCAATAACTCATCATCTGATTACAGGAATATCAGCAGAGGTTCTCTTCCTCCACTTTGAGCGTCCTCCGTCCGCTTTAATAAGAGAGCCTCCCGAGGTACTTGTGCCATCGTTCTCGTCACGGGGGCTTGAGGGGAGCAGTATGAAGAAGGGCGCTTATGCAAGGCGAAAGTTGAAGAAGCGCGTCTGAACAGGGAGTGGGTTGAAGAACTGCGTCTGAAATGAGCAGACTCGCCTGAGAGAAGTGCGCCTCGGAGGGAGCTGGATGAATCGTGTACGTGTACGCGGGCCTGTGCTATACTCGTCGTCGTGGTCGCCTAATACTAATCCGATCTAGCACTGAAAATTAGAGTCAATCTCCCGCGAAAAGCAAGTCCACCTACGCGCTCGATCGTATCTGGGGACGCTCCTATTCCTCTCCTCGTCGCTGTACGAGCTCCAAAAAATGCTTCCGTCGCCGTCGATGTCGTGGGAGAGAGAGGAAAAGGGCAGGCAATACACCGGCATTGGCCAATCAACCATGTGCTCCGCCACATCGTTCCATCATCTGCATTCGGGGCCGTTTCTCAAGTGACCTGTTGGACTGTTCGACCTGTGTTCTCCCATCTGTCGTGTTTACGGCGTCTTGTGGCGTTGATTTTTGATTTCGAACCATCGACATGGGGCGCAAGTCTCCGTTCATTGGAAAAGCTGTCACTTTGGCAGTGCTCAGCAATGGAGTTCGACTTTCAGGTACGGTGGGTCCCTATCTCGTCACTAGCTTTGTATTTCATGTTGAAATTTGACCACACCTCCTTATCATCACGATGGCCCTTGCCGCCCGTTGACCAACCAACACTGTGCACTGCGTAAATGTCTTGCTGCTCAGTTATCGTATTCATCAGTCGATTCCGTTGTCTCCGAATTCTTCCGTCGTTTGATGGGCACTGGTCTGACTCTTAGCCTTTCCCTCTCATGCTACGACATCGCTTGACAAAACGATTCCCTTCTCTTGGCTCTCGGAAGGATCGAGAACGCGAAAATGCTACGGCCAGCGTCAGCGACATTGGCAGTGGTAGTACCAGCGTATCCGGGAATAATACCGAGTCCGCGACTAGCGAAACTCCTTCCAAGGCCACGGCATCAGGCTAGTCCCATCTTCGCGATATACGACGATTTCTAGACGTCTTCTAGTGTCAGCAATACACGTCGGCCTAAATGGATTACACGAGGCCTTGAAGGTCGTGAACGAGGCTGCGGATGTGTTTGGCCCATTAAAATCTGTCATCGGCGGGCTCCTGGCCTGTATTGAAGTATACCAAGCAAGTTTTCTGTTCGTCCAGCCTCAATCCGTGTCTGACTCTTTATACAGAGAACTTTGGCCAACCATGAGGAAATGGCGCGACTCATCAAGACCATCGATCACCTGGCCTCGTTGGTGACAGTGAGATTGGAACGGCTAGGCGCTACGAACGCGTCACGGAAGAGAATGCTGAAACTAGAGAGGTATGCAGAAGCTATTTCGGTATCGTAGGGTACTGACGATCTGCAGCGATTTGAAGAATATCGTCAAAAACATTGAAGACCTTCAAGCTCGTGGATTTGTTGTGAGATTAGCTGAGAATTCTGTCGACGCGGAGAAGCTCGTTGGCGCCTATCAGCAAATAAAGGACGTTTTAAACGCATTTCAGGTGTGTAGGGCGTTTACCTGGAAGCGCCAGTCTGCTCATGATTCCGATTGCAGCTTGAAGTCGGTCTAGAGATCGAGCGGAATGTGCAAGATCTTCTCAATGTTCGTTTCTGTTCAGATGCCGTAGTTTCATACTGATCGCGTTCTAGGAGGTCGTCATTCGTGATTTACGCCGTTCGCGCGACGCGTCGTTCCGTGCCGCCATCAAGACTGATACCCTTTCCCGCGGACCATGTACAGCGGGCACTCGAGTCGAAATCCTCGACAAGATCATGGCTTGGGCTCGAGCCGACGACGCCGACTCTCCGCCTGTTTTCTGGCTCACTGGTCTCGCCGGAACAGGCAAGACCACCATTGCTTATACCATCTGTGAGCGCATGTGGACCGAAAACAAGCTCCTCGTGTCCTTCTTCTGCTCCCGCCAGCTCGACAGCAAGGACTCTCGGCTCATTGTGCCAACAATCTGCCGTAACCTCGCAGAACTATTCCGTTCATATGCGACTAAGCTTGTGCCCGTACTAAAAGGAGACTCTGTCCTCGGGGAAGCTCGGATCCATGAGCAGATCGACAAGCTCCTTGCGGGGCCATGGTCTGCATCGCGTCCCGGACGGGATGGTTTACCAGTGCCAGTGGTCGTCATCGACGCGCTCGACGAAAGCGATGATGGCGTGGAGTTTTTGAAGAGCCTGCTTCGCGTTGTGGGGGACAAGAGCTTGAGGGGTATCAAGTTTCTAGTCACAAGTCGCGCACAGCCCGAAATCGTAGACCTTTGCCATTCATTCCAACTTCCAGCCGACATGATTTGTTGCCTGCATGAGGTACCATTGGTCGACGTGCAAGACGATATTGCCCAATTTCTTGCCGATAAGCTTCCGGAACTGCGCGACACCGACGAGTTCACACAACTCTCACGGCGGACAGGTGGACTATTCATCTCCGCCGCTACCGCTGTTAGGTATATCTCACCTCCACATCGTATACTATCCCAGACGAGCAGCAGGCAAAGCTGAGGAAGCTACTGAAGCCCGGAGCTACCAGTGGCAGTACCTTGCTTCTCGACCAGCTTTACGAGCAGGTCTTGTCTACAGCATTCGATGAGGAAGATGAAGATTTCCTTCATACCCGTCTCGACATTCTCCATGCTGTTGTGTGCACCCAGGAGCTCATTTCCATCCCAGTCATCGCTCAACTGCTCGGATTGAACGAAGACACTACGAAGACATGTGTTGATTCACTCCACTCCGTTCTCTATGTGACTCCGCTGGATCACCTCGTATCGTGCTACCATGCTTCATTCCCTGAATTCATACTTGACGCTCAGAGGTCGCGATTCACTGCTCCACTGTCGTTCACCAAAGCAAAATCGCGAGAACTTGAAGTGTTCTGCGACAAGCCAGTCTTTGATGCTCGACTCACCGACTGCTGCTTCCGAATTATGACATCTGAATTGCAGTTCAACATTTGTAATCTTCCGTCGTCTTCCACGCTGGATTGTCATGTTGATAATCTTCGTGAGCTTGTCCAGACAAATATCAGCCCCGTCCTCCGATACGCGGCCCGCCATTGGGGTGAGCATTTGCTCGCGGCGGGACGTACTGACAGGTCTAGCTTGCACGATAAGCTGAAAGCATTCTTGACAGATGTTTTCCTATTTTGGCTGGAAGCAATGAATCTTATTGGTTCTAAATCACTTTGTTTTCCTCTCCTCCGACTGGCCGTAGGTGGCTGGAACTTGAAGGTTTGTTCTTCTTCCAATTGTTAGCTCAGGGCATCATCTAATGTTCATTCAAAAGCTGAAAGTCACCTGTCTGTCTTGCTTGACGACGCTGTTAGCTTCGGCACGTCGTTCACAGGAAGTCCTGCATCCCAATCAACTCCCCACCTCTATATGTCTTGTCTCGCTACCTGGAGCTCCTCAGCACCAATCTCCAAAATATGGAAACCTCGCTTTAGCTGCCTGCCTTTATTCTTGCCTGCACTCGTTGACACTGCATCACGAGTTCTTACCATTCCAACCCCGCAAGAACTGTCGCCTTTTCCCCTGATGACTTGAAAATTGCTTCCGCCCCCTCATTCCCTGATATCCAGATCTGGGATTCTACCACAGGTGAACTGCTGCAGGAGCTGGTGGGCCATACAAAATGGATTACATCTGTGTCTTTTTCTGATGATGGCACATACATCATTTCCGCTTCGGCAGATATGTCCATCCGTATTTGGGATGCATCAACTGGCAAGCAGTTGAGAAAACTATTAGGACACACCAAAGGTGTCCTAGCAATAGCTTTTTCTCATGATACTCAATACATTGTCTCCGGTTCTGAGGACTTGTCTGTGCGCATATGGGCTCGAGATCCAAAAGTTGGCAATCAGCTTAAGCAATTGGATGGCCATATTGATGGGGTCCGATCTGTAGCGTTTTCGCATGACGACATGCAGGTTGTCTCTGGCTCATATGACATGTCAGTGCGAATCTGGGATGTGAAAACAGGACAGCAAGTGAGAGAGCTGCTCAGCCACACCAAGGAGGTCTGGTCTGTTGCATTCTCCCCATGTGGTCCACAGATCGTTTCTGGTTCTGCTGACAACTCAATACGGATCTGGGATGCATCTACTGGTAAAGAACTGAAGCAGTTCAGTACCACCTCTACTGTCATCTCTGTTGTGTTCTCTCCTGATGGGCAGAACATTGTTTCTGCAGTGGGTTGCTCAATTCAGATTTGGGATGTCATGAAGGGAGAGCTACTGAATGAGTTCACCAGTTCCAGCCATGTTTGTTCTGTGATGTTCTCCCATGACGGTACACGTGTTGTCTCTGCTTCAAATACTTCTATTCGTGTTTGGGATACGATGACAAGTGAGCAGTCAAAAAAGCTCAAGGGCCACACGGGCCCCGTTCAGTGCCTAGCATTTTCTTCAGATGGCAAACAGGTCATTTCGGCATCTCTGGACAAAACTATCCAAGTATGGGATGCAGTGACAGGCCGACAGCTCAAAGAGTTCAATTACACCCTCGAAGACTCTATCCTAGCGCTTTCTAGTGATGGTGCACTAGCATGTTCTGTGGCCGCGAAATATGGCAGTCCTCTCAAAGTTTGGGACACGGCAGCCGGAAAGCTGTTGACTGAGCAGTATATCGGTGGGGAAGTGACATGCCTGTCATTTTCTCCTGACAGTACTCATGTTATAGCTGGCTTACACACTGGATCCTTGATTATCTCGGATTCAAGGATGGGAGAGCAACTCCGAGATCTCAGAGATCTCAGAGGCCACACAGAGTCCATCACGTCTGTCGCTTTCTTCCCTAACAGTTTCGAACTTGTCTCTGGTTCCCGTGATGGTTCTATTCGGACCTGGGATACGAGGAACGGAGAGAACATACAAGTGCTCGCAGGCCACACTCGGAGTGTCACATCTGTCGCGGTCTCCGGTGGTGGGGAGCAAATTGTCTCTGGGTCTAAGGATAAATCTGTTGTCGTGTGGGATGCAAAGACGGGCGAATGTTTGTACTCCCTTGCCCTGCTCTGCATTGGCTCGCCCGTGTCTATTACCTTTTCTCCAAGGGTCGAACATCCCCAAATTGCAGCCGGGCTCGGTGATGATGTTGCAGTCTGGGACATGACGACGCGTGAAAAGAAATTACTTCGTCCACGCGGGCATAGCAATGTCAGATCTGTGGCATTTTCACCCGACGGGACACTTATTGTTTCTGGTTCAGGGGACGGGTCCGTTCGCGTGCGGCGCAATATAGAAGATCCTGAGTCGTGGCATGTCGACAAGGAAGGCTGGATTTGGTCGGCCGAGGATTATGAGTCGGACTCGCGGTGGTACGGTGCACGTGTATATTATTCACATCGGCTTATGTGGCTTTCTCCTGAGCGCCACCTTTCGCTCCTTACACCAGGGGTTGCCATGATTATGTCGCAGAAGGGATATTCCACAGTCTCATTCGACGACTGTCACATTGGTACAGATTGGCATAAATGCTATCATGATGGTTCTTGATTGTCGTACTGATTACCGTCTATACTTACATGAACCGGGCTTCTGGGTGCTTACAACAATGGAGGAGAGTCACCACTACTTCTGTTACATCTTTTCTCCTTCTTTTTGGGTTCACTCATGTGTATTTATGGTGTCCGGGCCTTTCTGTGTTGTAGGTAACTGGCTTGTTTCTAGTTATCTGTTCTGTAATTGTTCTGAGTCTCGTCGCCGCGAAATGTCCACCTACACCCTGGACGTACTCTTCCATGCCACTCGTGTTGACCCGAGATCTTCGTCTATCATGGCAGCCAGCATGCAGTCACGCGTTGCCGATGTTCACGATTCCTGGAATTCGTCCTTCTCAGCACTTCACCTAATACCACAACATGGCCCCAAAGGCGGGCCGAAACGATTCCTACAGCGCAAGAAACAGCATAACAATAGCGACGCTGAACGTACCTCCGGTGGATCAGGGAATCGCGACTCCGTAAACCGCGCCTTTCGAGGATTTTGAGAGGAGCGAATCGCTTGTTTATTGGCTGTTCAATATGTACGTCGTTTCTTGGATGAAATTGAATCGTACTGACTTGCTCGACTAGGTTCCTCCCACGTCGGACTTGTCAATTTTGGTCCTTCATTTCAATAGCTCATCATCTGATTGCCAGCACAGGTTTTCTTCCTCCACTTTGAGCGTCCTCTGTCCGCTTTCAGAAGAGAGCACCCCGAGGATCCCGCCGTCGTTCTCCCCGAGGGGAGCAGGATGAAGAAGGGTTGCCTGATGGAAGACCGGGTGTGGACCTCATTCTCTTTCGCGTTAGTATTACACCAAGCAATCCCGTATTCCATATTAGCGAGTGTAAGGACGTGTACGACTAGACTAGACTATAGCTACAGCGCAGGCAGATGGTAATGTACACAGATGAAGCGAAATGGCACAGCGTAAAAGAGATCATATCAAAAACAAAATCATCATATCCAGCCAGCTGGAGATCGTAAGGATACCGTACTCCGCCCTTGCGGGCCAGCGGAGCTCATACTTCGTCCGTGGCCATGGCTCGTCGAGCTCGAGCGTCCATTCTTCCACGACTGCGGCGTGGGCGGCTTGAAGCCCCCGCTCTCCGAGGAGGAGCCTTTCGGATGCGAGGACCGATGATCCCTGTCCGGATCGTCACGGTAGTCCGCGTGCGACTCGCGTCCCACACGCTCGATGAGCGCGTGAAGACTGTGAACGGAGGCGTGCATGCTCCGCACAGAAGGTGCCCGGCCCTCGTTGACGCCAGTCTGCTGCCGCACCTCCTCGGCGCAGAGTTCGTGCAGAGCGGAGAGGCCCAAGAAGGCTGCTTCGTCCCGGAGATCCAGGAGCGCCTCTAGTGTGAAGAGACGAGGGAATGTCCCCGAACGGAGATAGGACAGGATGAGCGGGTATCTAATTACCACTCAGTCAAGATTCGAGGAGAAAGGTAAAAAAAACTCACGACTCGCTCGGTCGATCCAAGAAGAGGTGGAGGTTAAACGGTGACTTGGACAACAGTCCTTGAGAGATCAAGTGATTTCGATATGTCTCCTGCATATCATGCTCTCCCTCGCTCCCGGTGGAATAGATCGAAGACGAACACGACATATTCCGGGGAGGCGGGAAGAGAGAGAGCAGGTATTCCGACAGATACGACGGCTGCGCCAGAAGAGTGTGTAGCGTTGTCCTAAATGTGGTGGTGCACGTTTCCAGCGTGACTAAAACTTTCGACCTATCAACGGTCGAATTGGGCGGCTCGGACACGAGGAGAACACGGAATGGCGGCGAAGGGACCTCCACGGGGCTGCTCGTCCGAAAGGGCGGCCGCGTGTCGATGGGGCAGGGAGGGGAGCGCGCTTTGGGTACTGCGGGGGAAGCGCACGTCCTCCGAAGACGACACGGTGTGGTATTCGCCGACGCGTTCGCCGTCATCGTCGGATTCCAGTTCCGAGGGAAGGGGAGGTAAAGTACGGCCGGCCAGACTAGCTGGAGAGCCGGGATTTTCCTCGGGATGGGGTGGCAGGCGTACCCCAGAGTCCTTCAGCGCGTCATCAGGCGTCCGGACCACGGTCGCGCCCGATCCCAGGGCTCCAGAGCGGGGAGAAAGCAGCTCGATGGACCGAGATGCCTTGTGGTGGGCCTTGGACTCCGAGGCGGAGGACGAGTTGCGAGAAAGCCAGTGCATCGGGGTGGAAAAAGACGAGATGGAGGGTCTGCCTGTGAGGCCGGTGAAGCTAGAGAGACTGGGCTTCTTATTGTGGGCTGCAGCATGGGGAGAACGCGGGGAACGCGTGCCACTGAAGGACATGATGGTCAGAAAGCAAGGAGTGAATGGGTCTATACGGTGTCTCCCATGCCTTTTCACCTAAGCAGCGCTAGGGCCGCCTATACGTACTCTCTTTTGTTCTTCCTTCATTGTCCTCATTTCGGTAATGCCGTATGTTGTCAAAACACCCGTAAACATACCGGGCCGGATAGCCGATGTCGCCTCGTCGTTACACTACGCGCCATATGTCACCCCAGTAGAATATTTCTCGTTGCCTCGACAGCGCAAAAGCCCTCCTCAATGCCTGGTCAAACTGCACTACATGCACATCGTCCAACTCGTTCTTGGTCAGAACACGAACCACCAACTTCTTCAGCTCGACTGCCGCCAAAATGGAGTCCAGGGCATGCCAGATATCCGGTGCAAAGAGGTCAACAAACCTGCGTTGAGGAGGACTTGCATTCACGTCGTAGATGACGGCGATATAGATCTCTTCAATCGCCCACTTGTCTCTGTGATTCGTCCATGCATTCGTGATATTCCTGACCCACCAATCAACTGTTTCTAGCGGCTTCGCTTCCCGATCAACCTCGAAGGATATTCGAGCGATGGTAGCTATTGGAAGAACCTTTGCATCCTTCTTTGAGGATACTGATTTAGATGTTAATACCATGAATTTGAGATGCTGATTTGGGAAACACTCACAGCAATCGTACTCCTTGAATGACAACTCTCGTAGTGGCGCAGGAAGCGCGTCAAGAATTCTATGCACCATCTCCTGGCTTTCTTTCGCCTCCACAGCAGTTACCGTAAAACATGAAATGGCGAGGCGCCTCAAATGTTCGAAGGACACAAGCCACGTCTTGGCCAAGATGAACTGCATGATGCCGTCTCCGGTGAGGTCGATGGATAAGGACTCTGGACTGCAAACGATGGTGTCCTTCCGTTGTTTGACTTGCTCGAGAGAAGCCACTCCGCAGTCGATAAAGCAGATTCGCTTCGCTTTCGACCACAGAGGGATCATCGCGGTGAGCGCCGTTTCATCGAACCATGTCTCTTGAAAAGAGACGGTGGTAACGTTCAACTTCTCTGCGATGTACTCGGGGACATGGTCAGGAAGATCGTCAAAGTCGCCAATAAAGTCGATATGGACGACGTTGGGGAAGATGTGAAGGAGTTGGACTGGGAAACTGTCGGTGCAACGTATGACAAGATTCCGGACGAGTGGCGCAAGATCTCCTGCGGCAATAAGCACGTCGTAGAGTTCTGCGAGACGAGGTTTGTATGTTGGTATTTTCAGTCGAGTCCAGAGCCTTGCTCGACTTGCAGGGTAAAACGACTTTGACACAGTGGTGCAAGCCGAGAGAGTTTTGAGAGAGGTGCAATCGTGTAGATCGACTTGATTGATGACAGCATCTACCAGCTCTTGCGGTAGTGGACATTGAGGTGGGAAACAAGAGGACATTGTCACATGTTGAGGAATGTTGGCATGCATAATACATAGCAAAAGACATATGAAGACATGAACGATACGTCTACTCTTCCTCCTCATCGTCACCGCCCTCCTCCTTCTTGGCGGCAGCAGCGGCGCGCTTGCGCTTGACACGACCAGGACGTCCTCCACCATACGGCGATGTAAGAGCAAAGTCAATGTGTTTTTGTGAGTCGAGACGAACGACGAAAGACGGGACGTTGACAATCTGCTTGCCGACGCTGTACGCTGTATGAGAAATGCAAGAGACAACATGACGAGTCTGCGTACCGGATATGCCTTTGCCTAATCAAAACGCGAGCGTGGTGGATGCTCTTGGCGAGACCGCTCTTGAAGACCTGAGTCTGCAAACGACGCTCCAAGAAATCCTCAATCTTGAGGGCAAGCACGTAATCGAGACGCATGCGGCTCTCGTCGAGCACACCGATACGCACGAGACGGCGGATGAGAGCGTTTCCTTCAAAGAGACGCTTTGGGTCCTTGTCGTCGAGCTTGAGGAGCTCACGGGCAGCACGACGAATCTTGGACAGGATCAACGCGATACGCCAGATCTCGCGCTTGTTGCGGAGACCATATTCACCAGCGAGCTAATTTACTGTGAGCAATGGGAAAAAAATATAAAGTAAATCGCACCTTGAGCTCGGAATCGAGGCGAGCCGATTCGAAAGGCCGACGAGGGACCTTGTAGCTGTAAAATTGGGGAAGCAGGCCGTAATCAGCACACTGCTATGCCCTCCACACTAGAGGTGGATCTTGAAGGTAGCGACACTCACGTCTTGCTGTGATTCCTCGGAGCCCTGCCCAATCGTCAGCACTAAAGTCGCACAGCGCACAGTAACATACCTTGGCATTTTGAGTTTTCTTGAGGAGGAGCGACGGTCGAGATCAAATTATTGCCGGAGGGGAGGGTCAGCGTGATAGTCACAACTAGCAAGCCACCCGGAGATTGCCGGGAGTGCGTGATCCATCTTCATTTTCTGTTCTAGTACAGAGCAAGTCGCCTTCATTATTGTGCGTACCTCTGCTCGTCGCCGCCGCCGTCGCTGATTCCGATTAGTCCTCAAGATGCCTCACTCTTTCGGTTACCGGGCCCGCACGCGGCACATGTTCAAGCGTGGCTTCAAGGGTGCGTTGTCCACAGCGCTCGCAATTGAACCTAGCATTGACGATGAACAGAGCACGGTGCCATCAAGCTTTCGACCTACCTCATCAACTACCACGTCGGAGACATTGTCGACATCAAGGCCAATGCCGCCCAGCAAAAGGGCATGCCCCACAAATACTACCATGGGTGCGCCACATAATGTTTCGGTAATCGATTGTCATCTCAACAAGTCCTTTTTCAGCCGCACTGGAATAGTATACAACGTCACCCCAGCGCTGTCGGTGTCATCGTCTACAAAGTAGTCGGCAACCGCTACATTGAGAAGCGCGTCAACCTCCGTGTTGAGCACATCCGTCACTCCAAGTGCAGGCAGGAGTTCTTGGACCGTGTCAAGCGCAACGCTGCCGCGGAGAAGGTGGAGTCTAGTGGTGGTACGTATTCAATCTCCTTCAATCCATAACCAACATTAATCTCTATTTTACAGCCCGCGTCTCATTGAAGCGCATCGCCGCTCTTCCTCGGGAATCCCGCACCGTTTCCACTACCGACAACGCACCCAGACCATCGCCCCGGTGCGGTACGAGACCTTCATCTAAGGAGTTACTTCGTTTATGGTTGTCGTTGCTTTGCATGTATGTATGATATGCCACATGCCCCCCCCCCCCCCCGAAAATGCGAAACGTGAAAAAGACTATAGCAAGTTGTATTTTATCAAGGTCGAAATGGTTTACATGCTTCAGCGTCCCAGCTGACAAACTGCCCATTGAGCGATGAGGGTGCGTTCAGCACCAATCTTGCTATTATTTGACCTGGAAGGTCCGATGATAGCAGCTCGCCTTGAGAATGCAAACGAGTAAACTTGTTGCGATCTGCCTCGGACATGTGTACTTGTGATTCGGGAGTGCGTATTTGCGCTTGCATCTGTACAAACTTGGATTAAACGTGCAAAATCACTGACGACAACGTACTGCCGTGTCAACAACGCCAGGTCTAAACGCGATCGATGTGATTTTAGGTTCTTCTTGCGCAAGTGTTCTTTGTATATGTCAAGTCAAGTTTCTAATCGAAGATATGACTTACCTGCACAAACTATTCAGAGCAGCTTTAGACGCGTTGTATGGTCCCCAACCAGGCGTCCCATTGACCGCGGCACCTGAGCTGACGAAGATGATCTTGCCACCAAGTTCGCTGGCCCGTAAAGCAGGAAGGCTTGCTCCAACAGCCGTGATCAAGGAGAAAAAGTTGACATCGAAATGGGTCTTCCACGCAGCGAGGGGCGTGGAGTCTCCGATGCGACATAGAGGATCCAAAGTACCTGCATTGAGAACAAGTCCATCGATGTGTTGGAAAGTTTCTTCGACGCGCTTGATTGCGGCTATGAGTGCGGATTCGTTTTGTGCTGGTACGGTATTACGCGTTGAATTGAAACAACTTGAAAGAGGTACTTACATGTCGCATTCGAGGATGAGTAGATTATCTGAAGAGAGAGCATCCAGTTCGTGGGATCGTGCTCTAGATAGAGCAGCAACATTTGCATTGAGAGCCAGAAGCTTCTGGACGACGGCCAGGACCGATGCCTCTACAGACAAATCTAAGCACAGTGTTCGTCCCTTGGGCAGTCTTACCGTGAAGCCCCAGTAACAATTACTACAGGTTTTCTCGCCATGAATGTCAACAGCAAGGTCGGTTATCTCGGCCCGAGTCGTATAAATCACTTGCGCTCCACGCTCACAACTCTCTTTCTAACCACGACTTTGACAGTCGTGAACTTTCCACACTATTCACGCTTTTTCTACTCCAACATGTTCTCTTCTCTCGATTTCCTCGATACGCCTTTGGCGGCACCGCGTCAAGATGCTCAACGTCGTCGGCGTCGGCAGACACAGCCGCGTCGAGCGCGCCGTCTGGCGCCAGTCCCGCACCTGCCTGCCCAAGTTCATCGCCGTCAAGTGCATCCCAAGAGCGCAGACGCGTCCGCTGCGGAAATCGCCAACCACGCCAAGGTCTCTGATCACGAACACATTGTCAAGTTCTACGGCTCGTACTCTGACGCGAACACGGTCTATTTGAAGCTCCAGCTCGTAGAGGATGGTACCTACTCACGGCGATTAACGAGCGGAATCTCTTTCAGGCAATCCGCCTCTAGTTCGCACCGCGCTGTTGCAGCTCATCGACGCCGTTCATTATTGTCACGAACAGAGCGTCTTCCACGGCGACCTCAAGCCCGGCAATATCCTCTGCTCTGGCAAATCCGAACAGCTTAAGCTCTTGCTGTGCGATTTTGGCTCCTCCACCGATTCACCGACTTCAACCAATTTCACTTACGAGCGAGGAGCGAAATGTACGTTAGTCCAGGTCGGTGTTTCCTCCAAACTCAGTTGTGGCACGCGTTGACAGTTGAGTAGAGCGTCTAGGAGAAGAGTTCAGACTGGCGGTTTACTCTACGAAGCAAAGCGACATCTGGTCCATTGGCATCATCGCCATCAACATTATCTCCTCGCGCGCTCCTTGGGAGAAGGCTGCCTCTTCCTCGTCTGGCTTCAATCGTTTCCTTCACGATCCCGCTTTCCTTCGTTCCACTTTCGGCATCTCGAAAGACACTCAAGCGATTCTCAAGCGGATTCTCATGTTGAACCCCATGGCTCGCATGTCGCTTCCCAACCTCCGCGCAGAAATCGCAACTGTTCCCTCCTTTTTCATGGCCGACGAAAACACGCCTTTCAGCACGCCTTTGATGCAATACACGGCTAGAAACTGTGCTCTCTTGGATGTCATTCCGATCATATGTAAACCAGCATCGTCGCAAGCAAGTACCTGCAGCAAGGGAAGTCTGGATTCTGCCAACGACGAATGCATCATATACCCTAGTCCCGTTCTCGCTTTCGAACCTCTGGAGCAGCACGAGCCGCAGCCCATGATTGCGAAGATTGCGCGCTCTTTGAGCAGCGATGGAAGTAGCTCGGATGAGGACAGTGATGGACCTATCACGCCGTTTTCTGCGGCAATCGATGTGGATGTGGAGGTGCCAGAGTTGGACTTGCGGGATGGATCTAGATTTTTGCGAGTACCAAAGGCTCGTTGTCGTGCGGCGTCGTGGTCAACTGGTCGGCTTATTATTGACAAGAAGTATGAGCGTCCGAGGGCAGTGTCTGCAGCGAAGAAGGGGAAAATCATTTTGTAGGGCTGGTCCCGCTTCCACTCGTTTATTCAATTAAATAATGTTACAATACTAGAACAAAGTCAGAGGGTAGATAGGCAAGTGATTGTATGCGCACTTCTACAGTGATCATGAAATAGGAATGTCTGTCGTCGGTCGTCTTGTTTCTCTGCCAAGACCTGCGGCCATCTCTGCTTCCTCTATGGTGTAGACGGGCTCTTTGAGTTGTTTTACGCGGCGCTTGTGCACCTTGCTTTTCCAGTGTGATTTTAATGCAACGTCCGTTTCATAGTGTCTGAGCACTGGTTAATTGAGGATGAAAAGATGGAAGCTGGACTAACTTTGCGCATTCAACGCAGTAATGCTGGGCGAGGCCAGGTGTCTCAAAATCCAGCGGCTGAGCTTCGAGCACTGCCCGATTCTGTGCCAGAGGGTTGGATGGGCAGGATGTGGGACAGTCAAGACGTACTTTTGGGTCCAAGTCAATTAGCTGGATCTGGTCCAAATCTCTTGTCCTGACCTAGTAGTGGTCAATTTAAGTGTCGGGTAGTAAGAGCAGCGCATTACCCTCGTTCGCGATGCCCTGTGTACGTCTCTGCGCGCATGATGAGCTCTCGAACGGCGAAGACGGCCCATGGTAATAGTATGGGAGAAAAAAAAGGCAATCTGTGGCTGTGCAGAATTTCTCTCTTGATGGGCGACAGCTTTGAGCGCTGGCGGCAATGGGCCGCCGCGATGGTCACGCCGAGCGACGCGGCGCGCACCGAGCGGGCGGTGCACCGCTGCGAGGTGAACAAGAAGTACCTGCTGACGTACTCGCCGACGGTCACCTTCCTCCTGCACCACCTCAACCTCAGCGGGTGCAAGGTCCCCGAGCGCAACCTCGTCTGCGCGCCGTGCACCCGCTTCATGGCGGGCGGCTACGTCCCGGGCCGCGGCGCCGTCGTGTGCTGTGCGCCAACAACTTTTACAGCCGCGACCACCTCGAGCGCACCATGTGCCACGAGCTCATGCACCTCTACGACGAGTGCCGCTTCAAGGTCGACTGGGCCAATCTCCGCCACCAGGCCTGCTCAGAGATCCGCGCCAACAATCTCAGCGGCGACTG
>JADNRX010000987.1:0-16647 GCA_015501595.1 Hymenopellis radicata
ACCGTCTGGTGGTCCAGACACTTTATGATTGATTAGGCGTGTTGGTATATGGTACGAAGTACAGTCATAATCTATAAGGAGGAGGCGTAACATCTATGCAGGAGGTCGTGATTGCTTATTTAAACGGCGGAAGTTTCTGTCTTGGGTGCCATAGGCGGAGGGGTGGCGGTCCAGGTAGAACAGGCGCGTATTTAGACTTGGCGCGGAGAACAGCGCCATATCTGCATAACAACCTCCTGTCAAACGAGCTTTGATAGCGAACTAATACGAATACTCACCTCATGAACACAAAGGGAATAGGCACCATGATCAGTGCGATGAATCCGACAAAAGAAGAGGCCCATTGGGGATCCATAGCATGTACATCTGGTTGGCGAACAGAGGGAAGACTGCGCCGAAGATGCTTCGGCATACGGTGTTTGCTGAACAGAATATAAGTAGGACAAGGAGTCGATAGAGCAGGAGCGTACCGGCAAGTGCAGATGCGGCGACCATGAGATAGGTGTCGATGATGTAGTTGAAGAAGCAGACCTGGTTGGTGTTATGAGCTGTGTAGGTTGAGGAAGGAAGAAAGCTCACATAGATCGCGACGTTGGCAAAACCAATTAATCCACCAGCTAATAATGGCGCCCAGTAGTTGACACTGGGATAAGACGTCCAACTACCAAAGGTGTTGGTCTCCGAGAGAAGTAAAGCGAGAGCCCACTTACCCGAACCAGAAGAACGAAATAGCGAATAACGGCGCGGCATAAAGCGAGAGGTACAAACGGGACTCGGCGGGTACAGGATGTGGCGCATACTTCTCCACGTCGCGTTGATACATAGGATCGAATACGAAGACATACTGCATCCGTAGTAACCGAGGCTGTGAGAAGGGAGGCATAGTGAAGGATACTCACAACTGCGACAGCTAACACCGCTCCGACCATGATAGGCAAGAACGTGAGTCCGGTAACGCCGGCGTTGAATCCGTGTCCTCTGGCGAACACGATGGGGAAGGCTTCGAAGAGGAGGTATAAGCATCCGTAGATGAACTGCCAGCGGAATACGTAGAAGTCAGAAAGTTAGGAGGAACTCATAGGGCTGGAGTCATACACTCATAAAGATATCTAGCCATCATCATAGGCTCTTGAACGAGCATGAGAAACGGCCGCTTGAGTACATTCTCAACCTGCTGCGCCAGCGTTTTCTTCGATCGTTCCATTGGCGCATAATAGCGGCTATCGCCAGTTTCCGCGCGAAGCCGTTTTGCTTTCTGGCGAGCAAGATTGGCCTCAACAAAGGAGGTTAGATAAGTAACTTGTGAGCAGGGTGGGGACGTTCACTTACCTGTACGTTTCCGGAATGAACAGCACAATGGCTATCAGACACGCTCCTGCCTAGTTCCAGTCAACCTAAAACGTAAGACTGTCAAGATTACTACTCACAAACATCATCAAAACCCAGAACAGCCACCTCCACGACGCGCCACCGACAGATATGAATCCTGCCACGGTTGGCCCCAAGGCAGGACCAGCAAACGGCGCCGCGACGAAGATTGCCAAGGCTTTCCTCGATCCCGCGTGGCCCAGAGGTCAGAAATCACAGCACTATATCATTCATGTTACATAGGATAGCCCTAGAGCGTTCAATACACGTACCCTGAGTTGGTGAGTGGACCGGCGGCAAAGACTCACCGAAGAATCGAAAGGACGAGTAAAGAGCCCGTGTTGTCCGCGAGCGCCATTCCCATTTGAAATAACTAGATGAATGCCGTTAGATGTGGCGTACCTTCATGCAAAGACACGCACCATATACACCGTAAACGTAATACGAAGATGGGTTTTCTGAAAATTTTGTCAAACGATAAGACGGACACGAGCGTGGATCTGTGTCGTCGGGTGGTCAGCCATGGAGAAAGAGCGAAACGGATACTGCTTACCTCTCTACCTGCCAACCTCTTCGGATAACGGGCCCCATAATAATGGACTGTGTTCCTAGTTAGTAACAGCTCGTCAAAAAGCGTCAAAGGATAAAGACAGACCCGACGACAAAGCCAGCGACGAATAGGGAGATGACAAGCACACCGACTTCTTGTCCGAAGCCGTACTGCCGTCTTAGATCAGCAACGATACCTGCCGCTGCAAACGAACGCGTAAGTATCAATAAAGGTAAGTCTTTAAGTCAAGAGAGACGTACGTGCCGCGCTGGCGAAAGTCCTGGAATGGCAATGAATATTTGAGCCGGGTTCAAGTGAGTGTGCGACTTACACGTTCAAGACTAGAATACCACAAATGTTGGTGATGAACCATTTCCTCAATCGAGACCAGTTCTAAGAAACGCACTCCTTCAGTACAGAGTCGAAACAGCACTGGAGACAGATTGTCCACTTACTTGGGGATTACTTGAATCATCGGGCGTCAGCTGGACGAGAAACGGGTCGACTGCACTAGAGTTCTTCTCCGGTTCTGGTTCTGGTACAAGGATCGTCGAGTGGTCTGAAGCAGAGTGCACACTAGCCGGAGGAGCAGGGAAGGACATGATCTCAGATTCGCCCTCGACAACTCCCGAGGAGAGTACTTAACAGAACCTCGCTAAATGTCCGCATGTAAAGCATGAAAGTTGACGCAAAAGAGGGGAGCACATGCCATTTTCAATAGAGAAGACAATCTGTCGATCCCCTGCGGATCCTCAGGACAACGAGAACCGTTGCAAATGACGATGATTTGCTTCAAGGAACCCGTCGGACGCAATGATAGTGGCGGAAGCTTTTGCGTCTTGTGGCACGTTATACCGCTCCGATTCGGATCATTCATCTGTTGAATGCTTTCCTTATTCGTTGTCTGGACTTCGTCCAACTGCTTGACTTTGAGACGACGTTCTGTAATGCTATGATGAAAAGCAGCTACGTTAGCCCTCAGTTATCGGGCTACCATGAATTAGAGCATTCGCCAAGCCTCAAACCCCAAGCCCGTTCTGCTATACAATACCGTGAAAGCAGCGGAGTGGCGCACGGGATGAGCGTTTGGCGTTAACTGAGCGTGGAATGAAAGCAGATGCGGACGCAATACCGAAAACACACTTTCATGACTCGGGTCTCGGTGCTTCAGCGGTGCTTGGTACTTGGGTCCAACGCTCTCTGTTGATTCAATGGGATCGAAAGGCGCAGGAAGCTAAATAGTGATCTACTCAACTCCATTCGAGCGTGTTCCGGACTGATTGGGGCTAATCCTTCGCTCTCGACTGACTCAACTCAGCACGCTGCCTTGAACATCCCGCTGCTATCAAACGCAAGTATACAGCCCGCTTTTCCGTACGCGTGTTAATACAGGGCCCCCTCGGGAAACATAGGGCTTGAAGAAGGCACCCGACTACGTTATTCTACGCCACGTATGTTTAGAGGCCTGAATTGCGGAAGTTGAATGCTCAGGAGAATGAAAGAGAGGTGAGGTAATTTAACGTACTTTGCGTGACGATCCGTAACCTGTTACGCTCTCGTAGACTAGGGAACGCGCTCCAGATCACATCCTCAGAAACGTGAGGTTGAACGGCAATGATTGTGACCGGAAGGTTGAGCTTGGATATCACAGTATCTAGCTCCCTGCAGACATCATGGTCCAAACCAATCATGGCGATCTCTAGGACAATCTCCTCCAAAGATCTAATGTCGGATGAGCTGAAGACACCAGCCCACCAGCTGATTATGTCGGAATGATATGAAGGCAAATCGGACATGACGCGGGTGGTAAGGAAGACACGTTGGACTTTTGAGAGAGAGATCAAGCTGCTTTGTTCTTGTAGGAAGACGATGAGTATTGCCTACTGTTTTCTCCAAATCCAAAAAAAAACTCACGTCGAATGTAACCTGGGCCATAAGAGACTCTTTTGAGACTGGGCAGGCCCAGAAAATCATGAATCGGAGCATTATTCCACCACCAAGAGGTGAAAATGGATATATCTTCCAGTACAGAAACGCCTACAGGCGTGCGAGCTTGTTGTAAGGCAAGAAGCGTATCCGTAAGTACGGATGGCCCGAGAGTCAAAGAAAGAGACTTGAGGTGGCATTGAGGAGGTATGACCTCGTCCACACGTTCCTCGGGCAATTGAGCATGACACTCGACGTGATTCATCGTGAGGTGTTTCAAATTTGTGCCGCCACACAACGACGTTAGTGCTACCGCCATGTCGACGGAAAACAGCAACGAGTCGATCTCCAACCTTGTCGCCTGTGATGTGATGCATCTTAGCGCATGCCGGATATCCAAGGGAATGCCTCCCCAGTGCACCCTTCCGCAAAGAGTTACACTTCTAATATGGACAAGGGAAGAGAACACTTCCTCTGCGGTCCTGAGATCCTGATCAGGAAGAGAGGCCAATCCTCCGAGGTCGACAACAAGATCCTTGACCAAGACACGTAGATCTGGCGAGGACTGAAGCAATGCGTGAAAATGAACGACTGTGTGTGTGGATCTGGCGAAAACAGGTCGCAGCATCACGTGGGAAAATATACGAGGACGAGCCAAAGCGCGCCAATTTCGATCCACCGCAGCGCAGCATCGCAGAGATGATATGTCTCGCAAGGTGTCCAGCCAGGAGAAGATCAAGTCAACGATTTCGGGTGGGAAGTCGGTCTCCATTTCTATGTGCGTGTTACCGTTGTAAGCGGGGAAGCAAGGCTGTTGGCTTACTGTAGGTCAAGGTACTAGTAGAAGCTGGATGAGAGGAAGCTGCATGGTAGGACTTGGGAAGCATACCTTTGTACGTAAGGTTCCGGAGCCAGGCTGCATATCCCACGAAGACTGAGCTCCGGGCAGCTCCCGGTAAAAATGTCCGTTAAAAGTTTTAAATTTGGAAGATCGCATTCAACGAAATCAATGACAAGATACTGTGCCAAGCAGTAGAGACTGGGGAGAGGTAGTAACACGCGCACCCTACATTACATACACGCATTCAAAAAAGTGGCGTCCGGCAAAATAGCAAAGGGCTGGGCGTCAGTGGTCAACGGACGTCTCAAAACAGCTCAAAACGTTTGAATGTCTGAATGCGAATGATTCGAGGGAATGAGGGAATCATTGACGGTGCAATAGCAACGTCGTGCCGAGAGGGAACCGTGACAGTCAAGAATAGGAACGGCAGTCAAGCTCGTGTTCATGATGGGCGGTGGAGGACGTCTAAGCAGGGCCTACGTATTGCGAAATCTCTACAATATTGGTGAAATCTACAGGCTATAGAGTGCCCATGCATGCCAGTCATCTTAGTGCTAGCAGCTCTTTGATTTCAATATTATAGATGTCGACACTTTCCCCTGACCCTCACGGTGTTCGCTTTGGACGCAACAGCCGACATAGCCGCCCCCCTTGTCGAGTTTACGCCTCAGTAGTAACCTACATAGCAGAGTTGCTGAGATGTAAATACTCAAGCTCGCTCCAGGAAAGTTACGTGAACAGTTAGATGCTGAGTACACGCGATGTGTTCATACATTTCGTTCGTCCAGATTTCAAAGCATCATCCTAAGGTTGACATGAACCGCGTAGACCTTGACTGACATTGAGATGATAATCTAGAGACAATCAAGTGATAATAGTTACCACACTCGCGCCCGAGTCCAAATGTTTTGAATCCTCCGAAAGGAACGCTGACTATAATTGTTCACCCAGAGCGTGCCTCGGGCCATGCGAAGAGAACGGCGGGGTTTTGAGTGAACACTCCTGCCGCCAGACCGTATTCAGTGTCGTTGTCAAGCGCCTTCGGACGATATGAGCCAGTTTAGAACGCTCTGAGACAGACACATGCTGCTTCAAGTTCTTATACATGCTCAGCCAAAGTCATGACGCTTAGTCCAGCTCACAGCATGGAAATCGCAATGAGCCCTTTTTAATGTTTCGTTTCAGAACTGTTGGTTATCCAACGAGTGATTTTTAGGAAGACAACATTTGAGTGATCTCGCGCCGGGAGAGCGAGCCTGTGAGGTACGACACTTTCATCATGAGAACCAAAGGATAATGGGGCAGTGCAGCGTACCATACCGTAGCGTAACCACATAAAGCGGTGGCAGAGTATAACCGGCATTGGTAGTAAGGTAGCGCTAGTCTAGTCCTTCGTCCGTTTCTCGATGACATATTGCTGCATGAGAGACACGACCTTTTGTAAATTCTGACTGAATTTTGCCGACGTCGGGACGACATCCAGCTGTCTCCCTGAAGGGGGAATCAACATCTCTGTCTTCACGTACTCCTCTAATTGATGGAACTTTTCCTTGGCTTCTTCTACCAGTCGAGGATCCCCATCACCACCGAGAAGATCAGCTTTATTCGCGATAACCATTCGCGCTTTATGGCTCATGCCCGGCTGATACTGTTCGAGTTCGTCGCGCAAGACACCCAACTCGCGCCACGGAGCGGGTCCAGAGAGATCGACGACGTAAACAAGCGCAAGAGCACGCTCCATGGAGCGCAGGAATGTGTGGCCCAAGCCGACATTGTCAGATGCCCCAGAGATGAGTCCAGGGTTATCCGCGATAGTAAAGCGAAATGCTTCATACAAGTCGAAACGATGTCCGTAATGGTCGTCGGACTGATTGAGGGCCTGGTTTCGAGTAAGGGCAAACGCGTAATCTCCACGCTCCATCTTTTCGCGCTCGGCGACCAGCTCCGCGTTCGTTTCGTCATGAACGCTTTGCGACGACACGGAGCCTTCAAAGGTACCATCCTCCGACACGCGAACGACTCCGACGATCGGATTAAGCGTAGTAAACGCGTAACCCGCGACCTCAGTCTTGGCCCTCCCACCAGTCACAGCTCTTAATAAAGTGCTCTTTCCTGCATTGGGCATCCCAACCAGACCGATATCGGCAAGAATTTTGAGTTCGAGGGAAAGGGTTATGCGTTCTCCTTCATGTCCGCGCGACGCAAATTTTGGGGAACGGTTGACATCGGTGAGGAAATGAGGATTTCCAAGGCCGCCTTCACCACCTGTAGCAATCAGGTGTCCTAGAGAGTCGACACGTCGCTGTCCGAGAGCCTGGTTGGTAGTGTCTGCCATGTCATCCTCTTTGTCAAGGTCGAGGTTGATCGGGTCGAGTATCTGTCTTTGGCGTCGATCGTATCGCCTCTGTCTTTCTTCCTTGTACAAAGCCGCCTCTGCGTCCTTGAACGAGTCGCGGTACGTGTTTGCTTCGTGGAATCGAGGATAATGGACCCATCTGTTCTCCCGCATCTTGTCCTGTTTCGCGTGATAGTCCAAGCCCTCCAAACTGGTCTCCTCGGTCTGCCACTCGTCGGGAGCTGCGCGAGGATCCTCGCGAGATAGTTCGCGTACGACAGTTCCTACGGGGACGTGTATGATAGTTGGGTCCGCGTTCCGGCCATTTTGCCAGGTACCGAGACCATGCCCGCCAGCGTGGCCTATTACTCGGTTGGGCACAGATGCGAGCGTTGTCAGCGCGGAAGTAGGCTTGACGTAGATGTCGCCGCCTCGTCCTCCATTACCACCCGAGGGTGGGCCAAAAGGCTTGAATTTTTCACGATGAAATGCGGCACAGCCGTTCCCGCCTTTGCCTGAAGCGCGATTTTAGTTTCCAAATGCACATTGCAGTTTCAATGCGCACCCGCTCGAACAGTGACAATCAAGTGGTCAAGGAACGTCTGGCCCTAGGAGAAAATGAATTTCTAGCTTCAATGAGGGATGCTGGACGCACTCCTTGTTTCCGTTTCCATTCTGTTTTGCGTCTTCGCCAGTATTCCGTCTCCTCGTCTTCATCTCGCCCAGGACGCTCCGATACGGTCGAATAAGTCAGGCGAGCATGCCTAGGTAGGATCCTGGAAAACTGGACAGAACGAGGGCCAACAGCCAAACGGCTGAGCATACGAAGAATGTGGTCCAAGAAAGAGAACTGCGATTATGTAATCGGCGTCGGCGCGACGGATGGACCGCCATGGACCCACTGAGGAGTACAGTGTTTGGGACCAGCCCTTCTTGGCTCTCATTTCGATCCTTCCCAGACATGTCATGGCCAGAGCAACGCATAGATGCGCAATCAATGGCGGAAGTACTTAGCGTGGACAGAAGTTGAGCAGGCCTCAGGTCTCACATCATCACGCAGAAGTATCACAGAAATATCACTGTGATATACAGTGCGGAGGGTGAATACGAATCCTACATTCTAACACCAATAAACTGGGCAAAAAGGTCCCGCTTGGCCTGGACTGTCATGCCTGGCACAGCGCCGGAAACATCGTAGGCGAATAATAATGTAGTGAGATTAGGACCAGAGAGACTATTCAGCGCATCCCTGGTGCTTGGAAATAGAGGGTGTACACCTAGGGTAGGAGGTGCATCTGGCACAATGGCAGGTGGGGGATTCGGCGGTACACCGGCAGCAGGAGGGAGGGGTACCTGGATTGGAATGAGAGGTTCTAATGCGAAAAGCGTGTCTTGTGCAAGGCTCGCCACTGAATTGAGTGACCGTGCTGCGCACCAGGACGCACGTTGGTGTTGTATCAGCAACAAAAGAAAACATACCTCTGGTGAGCCTCAATCAGCCCATTGGCAATATCAATCCGCATGGAGTATATGGACCACATTAATGATTAACCTGTGCTGAAAGTCAAGGGCCCACTGAGGCGGGTCGTCGAGGGCTTGGGGCGGGGCGGCAGCAAGGGCCGTAGCGTGAGGATGTCGCTGACAGCTGGGATATACCTCTCTGCATGAACGACACGAGATGAGATTAATGTGGCTCGTAGCTGGTTGAGCCATGGAGTAAGGCGCAGGAAGTCGTTGATGAATGAACGAGAGCTGGATCTAGCTGGATGCGGCGGACGTGATGCGGCGCAAGAAAGGAGGCGGAACACACTCCAACGGCGAGACGAACGACAAAGACGTAGCAACGAATGGACCGCCATGGAACCACTGAGTAGCACAAAGGAGCATTTTATTGTCACTATGGAGATTGGGCCCTTTGAAACCGGGACTTGTCGGAGGCCGAGAAATTATGCTCTCTGCCAAAAACCTCATTCCCAGACCTCATTTCAGCCATGTTTCCTGGGGCAGCCTGAACCTGAACAAAAAGTTATTGTTTCAGAGGGCTCAATCCCATAGCATCTACCATATGAGCTTAGATACCCGAAGAATATCAGCATCTCTTGAACATCAATGTACACGAACACGGAAGCCCCCTGTTGAAACTGCACAAGCCACCGTCGCCGCAGTCGCAAACGTACGCTCTTTAGGCGCCGTTGTCCTTCCATCCTGGCTAAAATGGCACCCAGGAACGACTTGCGTGACGAACCGATGAGAAAAGGATATCCAGCCAACGGGTTTCTTCTCCTCGCGGTATCTACAAGAATACAGTGAGCTTGAATAAACAGCATAAAGAGAGCCACAGACCAGGCCCAATAAGCACATCCGCACTGACAGACGCAGCCTCTCGCAAAACCTCAAGGTTTCCTTGACTGTTTTACTGAACCCTACACCAGGATCGATCATAACCAGCCACCGTCGGACACCACCTGGTCCTCGTACGATCTCCTCGACCTTCCGCCCAACTCTACACGTACTCCTTCGACAACAGGAATGATCTGCGCCGGCATACAAGTACTCGCTATAGTCTTATTCGAACCAGCATCTGCCTTGAATGCATGAAGACAACAGGGACAGCAAACTCCCTCGCCGTGGCCTTCATCCCCGCCATGTATTCCCTAGCGGCCTCACACTCTTGGCATCGGTAGACGGGTAAGGGTAACACGTGGGACCCGTGAAGGAATACACATCGTTGATGATGTTTGCGCCCGCGAGAATGGCTGCGCGCGCAACTTCCGGGCGGAAAGTATCCACGCTAACGGGGACCGATGCAATGTTTTCATCCTCTCGAATAGCAAGAAATGACTGGAGCGACGCGATCGATCTCGTCCTGGACCGACACAAAGCGGCGCCTGGACGGGTAGAGTATCCCCCAATGTCTAGAATGTCTGCACCATCTTGGACAGCGCTCTTGGTAAACATCATCGCAGTTGGAAGGCTCTCATGATCAGAGCCGTCGGAGAAGGAGTCGGGCGTCGTGTTCACGATTGCCATGAGACGGGTTTTTGAATCAAGTTTGGAATGGTTTCCACCGGTGCTCGAGATGGGATACAGCCAGTGGCAGAGTGTGGACGGAACAGGTTGAACTGAAGGAACGATAGGGTCTCTATCTGACAATGGAAGCTTCGGAATGGGCATGACTTTCCGAAGTGAGGATCAGCCACCACCTTTTTCGAGAAGTCTGCTGATGGTCTGTCCTTTAACAGGATGCACAAAGTCGGGAATCATGCTGTTATTGAACAGTCAATAAAATGCCAACATCAAGTGGAACACTCACTCGTTCAGTGGCCGAAGGACAAATTCCCGCTCGCACATTCGGGGATGGGGTACAACAAGATGTCCCTCGAGATTTTCAAGATCCCCTCGCGCATCATTGCTCTTGTATCTATGACGCTGTCGTTGTAGAACACAATATCGAGATCTACTGCTCGAGGCCCGTTTGCGAATCGATGGCACACGGCCAACAGTCGTTTCGATGCTCTTCAGCAGGCGGAGAAGTTGGATAGGTTGAAGATCCGTTTCGATCTTTCAATTTCATAAGAGTTGCGCTTCCAGAGAAGGGCAGAAATACACACCATGCACGCGCCGTTGATGAAGTTTGGTTGATCTTCGACGTACATGGGAGTGCTTTCGTACAGAAAACTGGTGTTAACAATGTCCACCTTGCCAGTAACATCTCTTAGTAACTCGTTCGGGGCTTCAAGTAAACGCAGTGCGAGTTCTATGTTATGAAAACTATCGCCGAGGTTGGATCCAAAAGCAATGGCAGCCGTGGACACGCCATTCACGGCACCGACCTGGGTAAGAACAGTCAGAGGAGAATAGGACCTTATCATGAGGGAATGGTACCTGCATTTTATCGATGGGCGATGGATAGTCTGAGATTGTGCGAGATATCTCGACTTCAGATGCAGAGGCAAAAACCAGAGCGAACGGCTTCGACGCCTTGACCGAAACAGTCGGAGAGAGTGCGGGAGATTGTCTACGTATTTCTTTCAGCGACTCCATGGCCGCGTACGACGCCAAGGCCTCCAACGTCAGATACTCGGTCTTGCCGACATTCTACTCAAACGACATCAGCATATGAACGAGGGACAATAGAGTGCCTGACCTCGTATATCTTTTCGAACCACAGCCCGTGTATCGAGAGATTCCCCAGCCTCAAATAGACCGGCATGATCCTCGATGGAGAGGTGTACTCGAGCTACCTGTTTCTCCAGTCGCTCGCTCGCATTGACACCAATGATAGCATGACAGTCGATATCTTCTAAAACATGTCTGAAAGTGCCTAATTTCCATGTAGACTGATCCTGTCTTCGCGCACTTGATTCGAAGACGATGCGAGAGCAGTGTATAGGCGCTTTGATCTGGACGACACTGATGAATGCCTCATCCAAAAGCGAATTGAAAGGAGCTTCGAGAAGAAGGGCATCATATATGTGTCGTGATATGTGTTCCAGAGATGCAAATGCAGGAGTTCCAGATGTTGGACTGAGTAAAGTTCGCAACGAGGACGCGATAGCTGAATAGTTTATTGAGCTATTCAGATCGTCGTGGTCCGCGGGAGTATTTATGTCGGTGGGAATCGATACAGTCAAGGATATTGGCTGAAGGACGGGCTTGCCGGCCTGTTTGGACGGCCAGCGAGCGCCCGAATAGAGAAGGACGTCAACGGCGAGATCCTTGACACGAATCCAATCTTTTCTGCATGGAAATCTTGAGTAAATTGCAAGGAAAGGTCATTCATCACCGACCTGCTCATACTGATTTTTTTGGAATCGGGATGACAGCGGGAAGAGGCCGAAGATGGCATCACTCAAGGGTCGTAGCCAAACATCGCCACGACTTCGCGTCCACGTTGCCCCAACTTTACATCTCGACCACCACCGTTGCCGCCGCCGTTCCCGACATCGCGTCCAATGTTTACCGAAGAACTGAAAGCCTTCCGCAGGCTTGGATTCCGCCATGTACGTCGTGTTAGAGCACCATAATACCGTTACTGAACACGACTACAGGTGCTTCTACAATGCTTGAATTTCGCATCTGTAATAGCCTCTGGCCTCATGATTTGGAAAGGACTCGGTTTAATAACAAACACGGAGTCGCCTATTGTTGTTGTCTTGAGGTGGGCTTTCAAGTCGACGAGCGAATTAGCTTAATGACGGGAGCACAGTGGATCAATGGAACCGGCCTTTTACCGTGGAGACCTCTTGTTCTTGACGAATCCCGTCAATGACAGGTATCATACTGGCGACATAACCGTATACAAGATTCCTGGGGCTGATATTCCCATCGTTCATCGAGTCCTAGAGACGCACGACTTTCCCCCAAAAGATTCTTTAAGGTGTGTTATGGCCTGATGTGCTCGGTACATCGTTAATCTATTGCAAAGTGCCGTCGACCCAATATCACCTGCCAAACAGTATCTACTGACCAAAGGAGACAACAACTACATCGACGACATTGACCTATACCAAGGCCTAGACTGGCTCGAAAGGAAACACATCGTCGGAAAGGTTCGAGGCTTCCTTCCGTACATTGGATATGTTACAATTGCCATGGTCCGTTGCGTCTCTCAATCACTTGTCATACCTCGTCTCAACGCATTTTAGAACGACTTCCCCCAACTGAAGTATGCACTGTTGGGTGGTCTTGGGTTATTGGCTCTCATTCAGAGGGAATGATTGTTTGTTAGTTTCTCGTTGCTCTGTTGAAGACGCGTACTAATCTCTACTCATCTCCCAGGCAGATATTATTGCTTTCGTGTAACAACAAATCGACTCATTTTCGGGTGCAGTCTTATGGCGCGCAGTCCTCTGATAGACCATTCCTCGCTACGCGTATCTGAGAGGTGCAGCGCCTGCAATAACCCTGGCGACGCCATTGCTAGATCTGTCTCAAAAGACTGGTCTGGCCGATGGAATGCTCACTCCCACGTGCCGCGGTGGCACTGACGAACTCAACATCGACTAAACAGTATGGAAAATAATGACCATGCCATTCATAGAAACACAAGGAGGTAGAATATCGATACAGGCTGCTCAAAACATAAAGGCTTCCGAGTCGTAACGCGCCCATTCGGCGATCATCAGAAATCGCACAACGCTGTTTGAATGTAAGTCATATCACTGGAATCTAAGGAAGAGATACGTGCCATCAAGACAGCAGAAACAGAGGATACCAGTTAAGCATGCCATACAAGTACCGCTTCCTCCACTACCGCCTTTCTCTTGCTGTTGACTGTTCGTTCACGAGTTCATTAGCGACATGCTTTCGGGGGCACGGCGTAGCCAGAACCATGACTTACACCACAATGGTTTGCGGTTGACCTTGGGGTTGATACCCATATTGCCCTGGCCATAGGGAGAAGGCTGGCCGTACTGTCCTTGTCCAGGTCCTTGGTCATAACCTTGAGGCGGATAGTTCTTCTGCTCATAGCCACCCGGTGGTGGGCCGGGAGGAGGGGAATAGTATTGTCCATCGCCCTGGTACGATTGAGGAGGTTGCTGTAAAAAGTCTGCGCGTGAATACTTGACTAGATAGGAAGTTAAGGAGCGACGAACTTGTGGGGGAGCGAAATAACCGCCGTCATTACCAGGGGGCGGGCCTGAATGCGAGTCAACTAGGTGTTGCTACGCGTTTGCCACATCACTCGTACCTTGCGGTGAAGGGTACTGCCCGGGGGGAGGTCCTACAGCGATTTTGTCAATGATTACACGGTGAATACAAGTTTCTTTCACAAACCTTGAGGAGAAGGGTATTGACCAGGAGGAGGACCTAGAGATGTCGGTGGCCGATTCAGACCGCAAGTTACACATTACCTTGAGGAGGGGCGTAGGACATGGTGGATGGAAAGCAAGGACCGGGTTTTGACTTGGCAAAGGATTGGCAAACCTCCCATGATGCGATAGGGATTTATAAATTGATGCTGCGTGGCCTCGAGGCGGCCAAGGCTGTACAATCAGTAAGTACGCGCGTTCCACACACCCCGCGGTAATTCCGCTATTTGCTCTTCAGTTTTGGCGCAATCCAGTGTTGGATTGTATTCTGATGAACATGAACAGCGGTAGCTACGCTTGAGTACTCAGAGCAGGTACCCAAGTTGACCGATAACGCCGATCATCAATCGATCACCGATCGGCGATTACAGCACTTGGCTTCATACGGTCACTGCAGTGGTCGTCCTTCGCGCATACGCCGAATTTTTCGCGCCTAGCCTGGGCTGAAAGCCTTCAGAAATGCCCACTGTTCCGAAATCGCGTCGCCTTGCAGCACCTCTTTCGTCGATAACTGATCCCGAAGAATATGCCATTGCCTTCTTCAAGTGTCTGTTGAAGACCCAGACGCGCCCAAGCACTGTGCTCAGTGTCTCCTCGGTTGCGCTGCAGGCATAACCCTTAGTCTGAAGGATAGATCCTCCGACGGCGAATCTCTGTCTCCCAGGCTGCTTGCGACGCTATACGACTTTTGTTCGTCCGCTATTTCGTTTTTGACGAAGGCACGCACATCAAAGCAACTCTCCGACCTTCTTCGCAGTCTATTGAGCTGCTCTTGCGACTTCTCCGTCGCTAAGGTCGATCTGTTTCATCACCATGGAGGTCATGTCCATAAGGATCATAATCCTTACTATACCGGCCAATCCCACCCCTCGTCTACGCTGATGCAGCTTCTTTTCGAGCGCCTAAATGGTGTCCTTGCGACCAGTAGTCAGTCGAAGATCTCCAAGGGCCACAATCGCAAGCGCTGGCCGCGCGATGTCTCTGATATCATCGTCTTCTCTCCCGAGATCCTCATAGAGTCCATAAAGAACTGGAACATGACCCTTCCAACTCCATCGCTATTGGTTTCCTGTCCCATGCTCTCATACACTGCGGCGGGATCCTCATCACTGCTCTTTTTCGCTCTGCGGATTTTCTCAAGTACTTCGCTTCCGCAGGTCACTCCCTCTGTAAACGCATCCGCGCGCGCCAGCATGACGTCGCCAAAGAACACCCCTTGTCGCAGGTCGGCCATTTTCTTCGTGCTGTCATCGCAACCTGCCCCTCGAAGGACATGATAGGCACCTGGGCGCGTGTCACCAACCAGCAGAAAGACATCCTCGGCGTGCTGCTTCCTATGATCAAGATCCTCCGAGACCCTACTCTATGCCGACCGTCCACATTTGGCGGAGAATTCTTCCTCAAGAATACTATCGAAATGTATATCTACTTTGGCATTTTCGTCACGAATCAGATGGACCGTGTTCCAGACGATCTCGAGCCGGACATGTGGGTGGATCCTTGGGATGGGGGCGACCGTGACGAGAGGGTGGAAATGGCGTCGGATGAAATCAAGTACCGAATGCGCGACACGATGTGTTACGTGCCGGGGTGTAAAAAGACGTTCCAGGAGGTCGGCAACGCTTTCAAGAGGTGCAGCGCGTGCCATGTTATAGGTTACTGCAGCGTGGAGTGTCAGAAGCTGGATTGGAAGGACAGCGAGTTCCCGCACAAAATTGTGTGTTCACATATTCGACGCTTCTTGGAGGCAGGGAGCGTCGATGTGTCGAAGGATCACGGTCAGACTGCGGATTGGGCATTGTTGGTCAATAATGTTCAGAAGAGCGATCTTTTGAAGGACGAGACTCTGATGGACACTTTAGGTGCATGGGGTCGAAGGGGTCCAAGAGAAGGGGTGAAGAGATAGAATTGTAATAGTTCTGACTTGGCTTTCATAGTGCTACCTGCTTTGTTTTGTTTTCTCTCCACGCAAAGAATAGTAATGTCATTTCTGAGCAACCTAAGCCTGTCGAGGAGTTGAACATTTCGTTGTATGAACTATTGGTAGTACAACTACAAGTATACAGAATTGAAGTCCACGAACGGCTACATCCCATTACATCTATACACGTTACTCAGCCGGGACGATGTAATGTCTGGCAAATAGATCGTTTTGCATCCATATCACCTGCACCAGTTGTATTAGTATTAATGGCATCTTAGCGGTGTGAATAAGTACCTTGTTAACGGCAGCAACGGCGTCCATCTTGTCCTGCATACTGAACTTCTCGTCCTCTAATGAAAGTATAGACGTCTGCAGGACAGTAAGAACCCATCCCAGAGTCAGAGCGCAGTCCCGATCTGTAATGTATGCTTCAGAGGGTGAGTGGATGAAATGGATTCGACGTACAAGGAACAACCAAAGGGTCTACATGTGCGCGATGCTTGAAGGCTTCGCACCGGTGTGCATTATTCCGACTTTATCGAGATATTGGAATGTTTTGATCGACGTATAATCGGCAGTCAGAACACGGCGACACCATGCCTTCATGAAGATCTGTGGCACGTTGAGCCGACTGGGGAAAGTGGACGACAGGCACGTACTTTGCGGTATACAAGTTGCGGGCTTTCTAAACTTAGATCTTCCATTCTAGTGGGCAGGTCTCCATCGAAGCCATCATTCCTCTGCATGAATATCTGTTACGCCGCGTCAACACTAGATCCCACGGGACGGCTGGACAGCAACATACTTGTTTCGTCACGTCAAATTCGAAGAGCTTGGAATACAATCTGTCCACAGTCGGCGGTATTGTGTCGTATATCAAGGGCCCGA
>JADNRX010000988.1:0-16610 GCA_015501595.1 Hymenopellis radicata
CCTGGCCCTTAGAGAAGCCGAGAGTGGGGGACAAGGGCGGGATGAGGCGGCGAGCCGCTGCGCCACATCACGTGTTCAAAACACGTGCCGGTATCGAAACCGTTACTAACGGTTTCAAAACCAGGGCCTCGCGGGGGTCGGTATCAATACCGTTACTCAACACCCCCCGGAGGTTTACTGCGCCCCACTATTGAGTCTTGCAACCCTAGTAGTACTACTGGACCCTGGTAAAAGGGGAAAAAATAGTGATTCTGAAGTGGTACCACATAAAGTGCCCCCTGCAAGGCTCGAACTTGCGACCTCCAGATTACCCGTATGCATACGGTCATACCTGACGTATGAGACTGCGCTCTAGCCAACTGAGCCAAGGAGGCGATGGGTACGGCATGCTAAATATTCACGGACGACCGCCCCGACGGTATTGTCATTTGAAGGCCACGATGCAAGTCGTCTGCTCTTGACGACCATGGCTGGAATTGGACCCGAACTACCTCCCCACCTTCGTGCCCAAAATAGTCACGACAAGGGCCCAGGTCCAGGACCGTCGGTTGCTGGACCCAAAATTCCCGCCGAGCTACTAGGTGCTCGTCAGAACGACGACGACGACGATGACTATGCACCCTCCCTACCACCGGACCTCCTTGCGTCGCGAAAGGCCGTTGTGCCCGCAAAACAAGTAAAAGGACCTACCTTACCCTCCGCCTACTATTCCGATGATGATTCTGACGACGACGTTGGACCACGGCCACTGCCTTCAACGGAGCAAGGGAATAACAACAAAATAGATGGCGTTCAACAGTTTTTGGAGAAGGAGGAAAGGCGTCGGCAACAGATAGAAGTACGGTACATGGGTTTGCCATGTTTTGTCAACTGACTATAATTTAGGAAGCATCCAAACCCAAAGCTGTACAACGCGACGAGTGGATGCTCAGGCCCCCAACGTCTTCAGAATTACTCGCTAGTGAGTCTGTGCACGCACTTTGACCATCGTTGATAACACGCTTGTATCGTAGATCTGGATCCCACCAAAATGAATCGACCTCGTCAATTTGCACGATCGGCAGCCCCAGCACCAAAGAACACGGACAGCAATCTGTGGACCGAGACGCCTGCAGAACGTCAGCAACGCCTCGCGGACGAGGTCTTAGGAAAGCGCAGGCGCGTCGTAAATGCTGAAGACGCTGTCAGTCCCGAAGAAGCTTTAGAGGCCCGGAAAAAGCGAAAAAGAGACGAAAATATCCGAAAAGGCGTTGATGAACATACAGTGCGTGTCTTTACATTTCAATGTTAATTTTCTAATCATGTCCTCCAGCGCAAAGTCCGCGGGTCCGCACTTGTCGAGGAACATACGAAGGGCTTGGCCGGCAAAACGGACGAGGACGATGATCCTTCCAAAGCTATCTGGGATCACTCCAGAGACATGTCGTTGGGTGGACGACTCATGGACGACGGTAAACGGAACAAGATGCTCCGTGAGGCCAAAGGTCTCGGAGACCGATTTGGTACGGGTGCCAGTGGTGGATTCTTGTAAAACAGCGTCAGTTCGAACATCTGCTTTCGTTGAAATCGATATTGATTTCATTCGAGTGCTACCGTCTTTCTCCGCATGGCGATGACGCGATTTCGCATGATCATTTGACTCGCGATGACAGGCATTGATAGCTTCATGGTTATATGTTCGCTTGGCCACCGCTGACGAACAACTCCCGCCCCCATGTCCGACTGGAAACCTGATCCCAACTTCAAAATCGAGACCCCTCGAGTTGTCATCTCACACCTACTCCCAGACGACAACTCCCATTGCGAATTCATCGTTGCCCTATACAATTCGCCGCTTTTCATTGCCGACTCTGGAAAGACGGGCGTCGACACCCCCGCAATAGCACAGCGATTCATCAATGGCCGCGTCAAAGGCCTACATTCCAAATACGGCTACGGGATCTATCTTGTTTCACTGAAGCACGATTCGCGGCCCATTGGAATCGTCAGTTTGGTTAAAGGCGACGCCGTCGATTCATTCCCAGCCCCCGACGTTGGATTCGCCTTCCTGCCTGAAGCAACTGGCAAGGGATATGCGACAGAGGCAGCTTGTAACGGGGTATTTCCCGATATGGACATTATGCGCACGGACCTTATGTTGATCGCATGTCCGCGATCTTTCCTTAGACTCACACTACGACTATTGGCTTTGTTATATTCCCCGTTCTTACGCTTACGGGTCCCCGAGGTCCCATTTGGACTCAATCTTATTGCTTTATCGTGTTCACGCGGACCTTCTGGACTTCGACAGTGTACCTACGGGTTACACTTTTTTGAACACGCAACACGTTGCGTCCAACAGGGAGCGCACAAGGCTTCGACAACAGGTCGAAGCTTCCGGATTTGAGGCGCAAGGTCTCTCATATTCATATGGTGTGTTAGACACCTTTTCTTAATAGCTGAATTTTTTTTTTTAGCCTCGCGGTCGTCGGCGAATCAGTCGCCGTCGCCCGTTATACACGTTGGTCGTCACAGGACACCAGCGCTCCTCCATCTCACCATTTCCCCTGCTCTCGTCCACGCTCTAGGCTACGACGATGAGCGAAATTTCTCGAGCATCGAAGCAGTCGGCGCCGACCCACACGTCGAAACAGTCGGCACCCTCTCATGTGTCGAGACAGTCGACACGCTTGCGACAGGAAATCCCCGCATTCACGGAGAGCGACCTGCCGCAGCGCACACGGCGACGACAGCCCCATACAGCTGGGGATGTCCCGCTACCTACTACCTTGGACGACATGGATGACGCTGGCGGTGCACAGGCCTTCCAGCCCCCAATCACGTCAACCGAGCCGGCGCGGTCCCAGTCGGGACTGCCGCCTTCTCCAACCCACATCGTGTCGAGCCCGCCGCCCAAGTTCATACCTATGCGGCGGGTTCGAGGCGACTATCATCTATCGCCGGATAGCCGGTTTGACACGATGAACACGCCAACTCGACGATCAGACGATCCTGGGACAGCACGAGCGAAAGCAAGTGTCAGTCCGCAGGCCATCGTATCTGACGGAACGAAAGATGCTCCTGCGAACGTTGCCTGCTTTGAGGCCAACGTACGTGAGGGGCGTCGAACACCTGCTTTGCCATCTCAGGTTGTGACACGCCTCGAGAGGTATGTCGAGTCATTTCGCAGCCATGCTGCGCGAGGTGACTTGGCTGACCCACATACCAGTTTCGACCAAACGATGGACGCGGTCCAGCAACATCTGGCTCTTCCTCGACAGGATGACGAGTCGGATTCGCAGTACGCGCGTCGGATCAGGGCGATGGAACGCTTAAAGATGGAGATGCCGGCGGACATTATTCGCCCGGTATCATCGATGTCGACTACTACCGCTTCGCGATCTTCGGGTCGGACTGCACGTTCTTCTGCTTCGGTGAAGGCGTGGCGTCAGGACGTGTTTGAGCGCGGGGTGCTACAGATGATTCATGATGGACATATGTGTGAGTACAATACAAGTACTGTACCAAAACAAGATGTCATTTTGGAGATAATTAATGGCGATACAATGGCCTATATTTCTTCCAAGCCAACCATTCAAGTGAAAATCCCTGACTTGGATGATGATAGATGTGCGCCGTTCCTTGAGCGATTTCCATCGCCTACCAGGGAGCTTGAGGAATGGGTGTGCAAGGAAGAGCCAAGCCTAGAGCACGCTGAGCCTATTGTTCGACTCCCTGCTCCTACAGTGGTGCAGGCTCAGAAGGAGTCTGAGACCGTACTGGAGCGCAAGACGCGGCAGAGGCATGAAGCAGCAGATGCGGCGCGCGCCAAGCATGCTGATGTGTTGGCAGCGGAGAATGCTAAATCCGAAGTGGCACACATCGAGGTGACGAAACCATTGCCAGAGAAGCTACCTGCACCACTGTTTGATGTGTTCGGACGACGCGACATATTCGGACAACGTGGTGTATTGGTGGAAGATGATCTTGAGGCCCGGTATTGAAGGGGATCAAGGCTGAAGTGCCGGACTCACCAGTTCAGGTACGGATGACGCGTATTGTGGAAGAGACGCGTACCGCCGTGCAGAGACCGCGGCGCACGAGTGTTCATATTCGGCGGCCACGGAGGCTGCCTCACCTCGGAAGACAAACATGTCTGAAAAGACATCGGACGTCGACCACAGAGGACAGATCTGGCCGTGCCCGCGGGGAGTTCAAGACAGGTAAACACCCGAACTCAGCACTCACCTGTAATAACACGGCATAAAGCAGCGCCGGTACAGAGCGTACCCGTGCGTGCCCTGTCCATACCACCACCATCTCCAGATCCCGATCCAAGTGACTCTGATAGCGATGGTGGTGGAGATACCAGTAATGGTAATGGTGCTGATCCTGGGCGAGGATCAGGCAAGCCAGGCCGCGACGTGCCTGTTCCGGGAGATGCTTTGCCACCTCCAAGAGCAGGTGGTGATGGTGATGGTGACGATGATGGCGGAGACGATGGAGATGATGGTCCGGATGATGACAGAAATGTTAATCAGAACGGCCACCCTCCAGTCAACTGTTACGCCAAGCGTCTTCGTCGTTCGACGTCGGTGTTAAACGAGATCAAGCCACACACGATCGACGAGTTCATGTATGTGCCTCCGACACGTGAGGCTGGCGTGTCCGTACTGGACGCGATTTTCTTTGAAATAGAAGACATGGTCGTCGCACGTCTCTACCGCGTGCTGAACGACCGTGATCGTGACCTCGCAAAAATAATTGCGCGTAATGTTGACGCTGCACCTAAATTCACGGGGGCTACGAATGACATTATGGTGTTTGATAGATGGGCTCGCGACATGATACGGTGGTTGGATCAGACAGGTGCACATGGACCTCCAATTCGTGAGGATACCAGAGCACCGTCTGAGGCTGATTTAACGCGCATTACACTGTTAGCCCAAGGCCTGTCTGATGATGCGTTAGAGCACTACCGGCGGACTACTAATACATACAAAGCTGCAGCAAACTATAGCATCTCCTTTATCGAGGTGCTTCATAGTTTGTTTGTGCAGTTTGTGGATGACGACTCGCTACGCATGACTGCATTGCGTTTTGATTCAGCGCAGTATGTAGTCAGTGATGGAGTACGCGGGCTATTCTACTACATGATTAGTCTGGCAAGCTTAATGCCATCGCCGCCAGATGTATATCGATTTCACTCGATTTTGTACAATGCGCTGCCGCAGTATATTTGCCGACAGATGCGGCTCGAGGGTGTTACTCCCGAGCGTACTGCCTCTCTCAATGTGATCATGCAGAGAGCATTGGCATTGGAACAGAGCTTGAAGTCTGAGCGTGAGGATGTGCTCTCAGAGTTACATCCACACGCTCAGATAATCGCACAGGAAACACACATGTTACCAACAACGGAGGTACATGATGTTGTTCCAGCACCTGAACCTCATCATGAGCGATCACTCCAACATGATTCTCACCCAACTGCACCGACTGCACCTGGGACTCAGAAGCTTGTTGTGCACGAGTCAAACATGAAAACATGCTATGCATGTGGACGACAGGGACATTTCTCAAGGGATACTGTTTGCCCATTGTATAGGTTAAATAAGGACCGCCCTGATGAGAAGATGTATCGCATCATGGCTGATGACGAGCCTCAGCATTGGGGTGGATCCCTGGATGCTGCGGATGACAATGTCGACCCGCCTCGAGTTGGACTGATGCGAACTCGTGACTGGGAGGATGTACGCACAAAATTCGGCAAACATTCAACCAAGGAAGAAGCTGGAGGGTCTAGTCGCCTAACAAAGCCAAGGCCCAGCCAGTCTATTCCTAGGAAGGACACAATCTCAGATAAGAAGGGCAGGACCGGGGCTTCAGCTGAGGGGGAGCGTTCCGCTCACCTAAAGTATTGATACACCAGGAGGGTCTTGATGACAAGGCGCGACAAGCGAAGACAAAGGGACAGGATGTGGTGATGGCAGGCACCGGAGCTACATCCTTCGAGATGGGAGGTGCGTCAGACAATGCGCCTGCCGAGCTCTCGTCCACTGAGTCGGGAAACGCGTTAGTCAAGACCTTCATCGATGATTCGGTCTTGAGGGGGAGAGTGTAACGGGGTATTTCCCGATATGGACATTATGCGCACGGACCTTATGTTGATCGCGTGTCCGCGATCTTTCCTTAGACTCACACTACGACTATTGGCTTTGTTATATTCCCGTTCTTACGCTTACGGGTCCCGAGGTCCCATTTGGACTCAATCTTATTGCTTTATCGTGTTCACGCGGACCTTCTGGACTTCGACAGTGTACCTACGGGTTACACAGCTCGTGCCTTAATTGATTATGCCGGGAAGGAGTTGGGAGTGAAAGAAGTGTTCGCGTTTTGCAGGCCACATAACGCGAAAAGTAGAGGCGTCATGGAACGGTTGGGGATGGAGTATCGAGGCGTCAAGAAGCTCAAGATGTTTGGATCGGAGGAGAGTGCGGTCTATGTACTGGCAGGGATGAAGGAGCTCGCGGACTATGGTATTGGGGAGGACCAAATTGCCGAATAGCACGGGCGGGGATGCAGTCCGCAGTACTATAGCGGAGTTCTTGACAGTAATCAAGGGGCCGTATATAGGCTCGATAATGTTATGTTGAAACAACCACCAACTATCATGACTGACTCGGACTGGACACCAGATCCCAACTTCTGCATCGAAACCCCGCGCCTCATCATCTCCCATCTCCTCCCCGATTCCCTCGAACATTGCGAGTTCCTCGTAGATGTATATGGATCCCCAGCATTCATCTCTGCAGCGGGGAAGGACCTCGGGATCGACACGCCCGACAAAGCACGGGCGATGATCAACGGGCGCGTCAAGGCCATCCATGCCGTCGACGGACACGGGCAATACCTCGTCTCGGAGAAGACTGAGAGCACTCCCCGACCCGTGGGGATGGTGAGCCTCGTACGAAGTCGCCCCGAGCACGACCCCAGCACGTGGCTCCCGTTTCCCGATATCGGATACGCGATGCATGCCAAATACGCGGGCAAAGGGTACGCGACAGAGGCGGCGGCGCGCGCGCTGATCGATTATGCACGCGCCAATTGGGGGGTGGAAGGCGTGCTTGGGATTACAGGCCCGTGGAATGGCGCGAGCGTGCGTGTTATGGAGAAGCTCGGCATGGAGAATAGAGGCACGTTCAACTTGACGCACTATGCGCCGGCAGTCATTTGGGCTCTTCCGGGGATGAAAGATCTGAATGAGTATGGGTTTGACAAGTTCATAGTGGAAGAAGCAAAATCTTAATAGTCCGTGTTGTGTAGCTCCAATTGTCATTAGAGAATGAGGGTGTGACATGCATCGGCACAGGTAAATAAACAGTGAGTAGCTAGCAAGTCCCAATGCAAAATCTATTATGTAAAAACAAACAAAAAAGTCCCTCGTCAATATCGTGGTATGCAGTCGTCGTAAAAGCAATGTGAAAACCCCAGAAAGCAAGAGGATAAATAGATTATAATAAGTCCGGTCATCAAGCATGAATCATGATCACCACCGCGATACGAGGAAGCGTAGTATCGCAGCAGCGAGGAGGAAGGTGAATAATGGCTCGTTGGAAAGCGACGCGTTGGAGTCGGAACCACTGGATCCGCTGCTGTTGTTGTTGTTATCGCTAGCATCGGTACTGAAGATGTTCGAATCGGGCAGAGATTGGACGTCCTTGATGTCCTGAGTGCCAACCTTGCCGTTTCCAACCGTGACCTGAACACCAACAGAAGGAACACCGTTCACCACGACGAACAGCAGCGCAGGCCCAGGCGTCAAGATGGCAGGGTTAGGCTGGAACTGGCTGACGTGAAGAGTCGCGGTCTTGTTCCCGCTGTATCCAGAGTAACTAGTCTCCAGCTCAACAAAGCGCTGGCCCATGTTCTGCAAGACGATTAACTTCCTCCACCACCAGAACAGGTTAGATCGCGACATACCATAGCGTGCGTGGCGAAGCCAGTGCGGATAATAACAACCTTGGTCTTTTGGATATTGCTGACGTCGCCGAACAGGTCATCCGAGTCGAGTGTCACGTCGAAGTAAGAACCGCCGTACGACAGCTGCTTCAACAGCCCCTTCGGCTCGGGGCGACGCTCGTTATAGTACGACGGGTAGAATCGCTCCACACGGTAGTCGGTGGGTACTTGACACCGTCACCGACAGTGTAATCCGGGTTGGGATTCGATCCAGAGATGATGACAGAACCTAAGAAAAGATGTTCACGTTAATCCCAATGATGATAGGTAGGAAATAAAGGTGTACACACCATCTGGCACCAAGGTGGCAGTAGAGTGATACATACGGGGAACCGTGCTGGCACCGAGACCATCGCTCGACCACCGCTTTCCAGCAGGAGCGTCAGGGTTGTATATGACGGGAGTCATAATCGGGTCGTCGGCGTATGAATGTCCAATCGCCCAAGTATCATTGCCATATCCCGCAGTACCTGTATGTAAAGCATTAGCAGGGTCGATAATCAATTGGAGCGTGAAACTCACCAACTCCAGCACCGCCCACAAAGAAGATCAGACCGTCAGGCAGGAAAATAAAATTGCCCATGGAACGCGCTTGCGGCAGCGGGTCGTCAGCCTGGTACGAACCGGACACATCGGGCGTGATCTTCTGGCAAGAGGTAGACGCTGGGAGGTTGACAATAACGGTGGTTTGCACATTCCAGCTAAAATAGAGTTAGATGAAGTGGCGCACTATGTAGTACGGGATTACGAACTCATTATTGTTAGTACCGCCACAGAACAAGACGGTAGCAGTCCAATTGTTCGCGGGTGTCAAGGGCAACATGACGGTACCAGCGCTAGCAGGATATGTGCGAACAGCATCCGGCATGTTGTCGAGTGGAGTCTCCTGCCCCGTGTGGTAGTCCAAAAGAGCGGTATTCCAATTTGACTGAAGCAATATCTTGCCAGAGGGAAGCAGCCATGTAAGAGGGAAAAGGTTGGTAGGAAGTGTGGTCTGGAGAATGTTCGACGTCTGAGGATCTCCCTTGGAGGGGAAGAACTCGTAGGTTGGGTTGTCTTGACCTGCGTCGTTCACGTAGCCGCCGTTCTTGCAACCACCGAGCTGAACGGAGAGGTTAGATCACGAGCCAGAAGCGATTCAAGAGGCGTACAATAATGAGTGATCCATCTTCCAAACCCTCCCTGTTTAAACATGAGGACCCTATCATGAAAATGAGGCGTTGAACTTACACAGTCGGGTACCACCGCTCAGAGGTCATGTCACCTTCGACCTTCCAAGTGCACGAGTCATCGTCGCAAGGAACTATCGTTCTGTACAAACATCTGAGATCTTTTGATAATAATCAATTCCAGGGATTACATACCGCAATCTAGGAGGCAACATGAGGCTTAGATGAAGACGGCGCTAGAATGAAACTCACGACTGGCGACCGTCAGGGTCATCGTACGCGCCGCCTCCCGTCTGACTGTCCGCAGCTTCGCCGCCGTACGTAACGCCTTGGTTTCCACCAACGTTGAGCCATGTTCCGTCCGCCATGACATTGCCTCCCTGTAGATTAATCAGAGACGCGTTCAAGTTAGAGGAAGCAACATACCGCGCAGAAGGAGTTTGTGATGATGTCCAAGGGCTTTGCGGTGTTAGACTCGAGGCTGTATTCTAAAACCAGTATCGGTCAATTATCCCGGAAACCAAAAATAAGTTGGGCGTACCCACTGCCCATGCAGGATGGCCGCCGATCTGAAGAGGGTTACCCTCTACTTTATCGACAATGTAAATCTTGTCTTCGGTTCCCAAAAACAGCTGAAGACTTGATCAGGGAAGAAACCATTGGACGCGTCTAAGTACATACCTGCTGGGCGCTCACACCGCTGTTACCGATGATTTCGAATTGACCAATGGCACCAGTTTGGCGCGGTTGTCCCGGTGCAGTCGCGGTATTCTGCGCAAACGCGACATCGCTGAGAGCAGCGAGAAGAGAGAGGGGCGCTGCGAAATCTCGTAAAAGTCCCATAGCGAACGCGGGTTGAAGATAAAAAGGAAGAGGAAAGAAGAAAGGGAAAAAGGAACTCGTAAAAATGAGTTGGAGAAGGAGAATGGAGGAAACGAGCAAATGGCGGTGTGCTTTTTATATGGTTTAGAGGGTGGACATAAGCGAGGCAAGCGGGCGGGGCAGTTTGACCGAAAGGTTTGAGATCGTGCTCGGGGATCCACATGTTTTAAATATCTACGGTAATTTGTTTGTCTTTTTTGCGATGCACGACTAGGTTTCAAGAAGTCGGATGATCGACGAACTACCAGAGAGAATTGCCAACCAGCTTAGACAACAGCAGAGAGATCATATTTCAGTTAGGAGGATTGTTCAGGCGCTTAGCGTACATCGGTCCCGGAGGTAGCAAAGTGGCGGGGTATGCGTGAAGGTCGGGGTTTTCGGTTAGCCATTGCAGGAGATATCGGGACGCCCTGAAGGCTAGATACCAAGCAGGTTATACAGTTGATGCGCCACGGAGCTACAGAGAGAATACAGCAGAAGACGCCTGTCCATTTTGCGAGCTACATAGCAGGGAGATGATCTGCCAGTGAGCAAGGTGATCGTTGTCAAAGTGTGATTCAGATTCGGCTCACAGCCACAAAAGTGATCGTTCGGATCAGCGCGTGCCGGCTCTTTCAATTTGGTTCCTGCCTCGTCGCTCCCGCCCATTCAGCGCCCATTTTGTTGTTGACATTACATCCAATTACGAGTTCAAATTCCTCTTTATCTTCTTCGGATTCACACTGCCTCAAGGTCCACCTTGATTCTTGTCAACTGCCAAAGCTAGTCGAAATGAATGGACAACGGGAGAATATCAACAGCATCAACAGCACTAGGCTGTACGAATCCGATTCAGCAATTGTCTATAAAGCCGGGGTCAAACGGGAAGCTGTGCATCTCATTGGGCGCTGCTTCAGCACCAGTTTAACCGACTTGGCCATTGGTGGCGGCGCGCTAGAAGTGAAACTTTTTTGCGAGGTTGCCATTCCGGTTTCTTGACAATGAGACACGTTGACCTTGGTCCTTAGATGTCTGGAAATGTGACCATATCCCGCGATCAGTATCTTCAGGGGATGATATGTGACCCCTCCGAATACCTCCTGCAGGCCAGCCTCCATTCAAGCGCGGTACATTGCTTGACACGGGGACAGACTATTGGGTTGACGGTGCGAAATGCCCCCGTAGTCAAGAAAATAAAACCTCATAGAATTTCGCATCAGATCATCTCCGAGAGTGCATTCGTTTCACTCTTCGCTGTGCTCTATGTGTTCTATATCATCTTCGTACGCGTCTTTTTCGCGTATTATTCTGCCGGATCCGCTGATTGGTGCAGGGTAATGTTTACCGCCACGCCCGAAGCACGTCGGGAAAGGACTGGCGCTTCATTCAAGAGCCGATGGACGTATTCATGGTGAGGCATCCATGTGTAGATTTCGGATTTTCCTCCGATTAATTCAACGTTATCAAGTTATCATTGTTCACCGCAGATTTTCTGCAAGCGTTGGGCGCCGTTTTAGACATCAAGTGGATCAACAAAGGTGTCGTGGAAGTTGGCTCCTTTTGCACCGCGCAAGGTATATGATTCAGATTTACGGTGATCAAACGAAACACCTCACGCTTATTTCCAGGTGTTATTCAGCAACTGGGAGAGACTGGTGTAGCTATTACCACCTTGGTGTGCAGCGTTTATCCGCCGGTTTCTCAATCACCTAACTCGGAAGTATTTCTGGCAGGCAATCGCCGTATACACATTCGTGCTCATTCGGTGGAATCTGCCCGACAAAGTAAAGCATGGCACGGGATATTCGTCTCCCTCTTGGTCGTCACTGTTATCTGGCTGTTCCTCGTGGTCATGGTTAGCGTCGGCATCGCTCTTAACGGCAGTAGATCGTACGAACAACCCACGCCTGTAAGGACGAAGTTCACATCGTTCGTGGTCGTGTAGTGCTAACCACGACGTGCAGTACTGGTGTTGGATTGGGGTCGGTACCAGGGCATGAGGATTGCCGGCGAATACGTGTGGTTCTGGATTACGCTGGGCGTGTCTCTCGTCCTCTACGTGACTCTCTTCCTCTGGAGCAGGGAAATGTCAACTTTAGCGATGAATCGTGGTGGAAGATGACAGTATTGCGTAGGCGAAATAATACTGAAGATTTCGCAAAACGGGGCAAACCTTGGGACATGCTTGCGTACGTCCTTCATTACTATCGAATACTTCGCCTCTAAACGTGCATCCGTCAGCTACCCTATCGTCTACTCCATCCTCATCTTGCCTCTGAGCGTCGTGCGTTGGATCACCTTCAACAGTGACACAGTATTATCTGGTGCTGCGCTCTCTGCTGTGACCATGGTGGTCGTCTCAATCTATGGGCTGAGCGGGTTTTTCAACGTTTTACTTCTGTTGTTAACTCGTCCGGACACACTGCTATTTGGACGCTCCATTCCTACTCCTGTACGCGGGCGCGCACCCTCACTCCATCATGAGTCTTCATCCGACGTCGAGGTATATCCAGTTCATGAAACCACGCAAAGACGCCCAAGATTACCTTCAATGCTTGGTGGAGACTCGACGCATTCTTTACAGTCTGCTTTGGGTGCGTAAATCTATTCAAGTTGTCGTATTGCTCTCTGTATTTTTCCGTAACATCACCAAGTATCTGTATAATTATAAGTAGTGCGTAGTGCAAATCGAACGACATTTCATGAAACAGAACGTCTTTGTGGTTTTCTACCATACACTGACGATCCCTGGTTGAGTGATTGTCAACAGCGTTTCGAAGTATATCCTAGCCCGTACTTCTATCCGTGGATGAGCTAGCTACGTCGCAACTATGGTTCCCAGGCGATCCAAGGAGATGGGTATTTCGTTGAAAGTATTTTATGATGAGCGGCCTGGGACATCGCTGCAACTTTAACCCCTTCATACATTCATAAGATTCTGACGGTCAACAAAACACAAACTCACATCCATCACCCGGTGCATGTAGTGGAGGGGCAGCGTAGTTGGCATAGATCCTGCGTCCGAAGAGCTTGAGTCCTTCATCAGACCAGATCTGTTCGAGGTCGCGTCAGCGGCGTCTTGCGTAACAAACTCCGCATATGCCCGCCGTCCATAGCGCTTCTTGGATGTCGCTGCATAGTTGATTATATCTGTGAAGTGTATAGGTACAAAACGAATACGACATACGCATTTCGACGGAGAGGACTTGGAACGGCCTCAACAGGTCCACCAACATTTGGGCATTAGCTCCATAGTCAGTGGGCACGTTATCTAGACAGAGTCTCGTATTTTTTAAGAGATTCGTCGCGCGAGTAAACACCTTTGGCGGTGGCTTCTCTGTGTAGTCGTTCGCCATATAGTTTTTGGGCATGACGTTGACGTTTTCGCCGTCAATAACAAAACCATTCTGTGCCACAAGGCGGTCTGCAGCGTCCTGGGTCTCGTATTTCACGACGGCTACACGATTATTTAACCTTTGCCATAGGCTCGCAACCTCGCCGAATTGAGCAAGGCCGGATTTGAGCGCGGGGTACGGGATGAGAGCGGAGGTGGAAAGATAAACAGAAGGTGTGGGTGCCTTGGAAGCGATGCCGCGGGCAGAGGAGAGGGCCCTCTGCAGCCAGCGGCTAGAGAGCAGAGAGAGCATGCATAACAACCTGTATGATGGAGGGAATCTGGAGGGAATGAAAATGAGATCGGGCCGGTTCATGCGAAGCCGATCGTGTTTGGCAAGGGCGTGCTCTTGAAAGTTGGTCAGACTCAATCGCAAGTTCCCTATATAACACATATATTAACGAAACTACACCATTTCGTTGTCCTCTGTTTGTTATCATCGTCCTCGGTCCGAAATCCCCAAAATGCTGGTTCCTCTCTACATCCTTCCTTTCACCGCTCGAAATGGCCCGTGGCTCCTCTCTCAACCGCTGCCTGCAACTGTGCTGTCCGCGACACGCCGTCTTTCACGCGCAGTACAAAGCTGCCTGGGTTGCTTTTACCTAGTTGATGTTTCGCCGACCCGACATGTCTAACCAGAGGACCAACGCCCGAATGCCCTGCTTTTTGTTGGTGGACGCGTTGGTTTACTGACGGTACACCTACCACATTCTCCCCGCGGCACTTTCACTCAGATCAATAGGTTTATCTCTCTTCGTTTGGTCATCTCGCGTGTATGAACCGATTCCTTTCCGGTCGCAATGCCGGTTCTCCTCCTTCTCGTTGTATGACTTGCTCATCTCTCAGCCGCATATTAGGTATACTGCTTCGCTTATCGGCATTCGTTATAGGCGGCATATCGCCTCTACGGCTCTTGAGAGGGTTGAGGTCAGTAAGTTTCTGAGGCTTGGCCCAGGTATGATTGGACTAAAACTCGCTGAATGATTCCCAGATTTCTTTTTGTCCCGGGGTCTACATATTGCTATTGGTTAATAGGACAGAAGTACTGTACTAACATACCCGAGATACTGTACTTCTAAGTTGAATGTGTCCTCGCGTATCCTCTCAAGCTCTTAAAACTTCTCGACACGATAAAAAAGGCCTGCCGGAACGGAGCGAAGTCAATGCTCCTAGTGCCAGTAAATCGGGGCGTAGCGAAGCGATGCCAAGTCTTGTATATTATTCATGAATTCTGCTTGAATTGGTGATAAATCGCTTGAGATACAGAAGTTTGAAAAGCGCATTTGATTCAGTCAGAAAATGCAACCCATTCTTCTACACCTGGCCGCCCTCATTACGATACGCTCTCCATTGAGCTTTAGCCTCCCGTGTTAACGCCTGCTGTTCCGCATCGGACAGTGACACGGGGACGGAGTAGATAAATGGATCGTCTTCCAATTTTTGCGCTGTTGACAGAACCACGCCTGAACCTGCTTCCTGCTCAACCTCGTAGCCGTATAATTTCCTGCACGGAAGGGTACAACTCTTCGCAAAACGATTCGTGAAGGATAGCGAGCTGCTCTGGGGTTTCCTGAGTGGCTCTTGTCGACCAGAATCCGCTTTCGCTCTGTTGGCGAACCATCTAGAGGACGCGTCAATGGAGAGGTTTATCGGACTCGTATTTGGGGAAACACACTGCCAACTTCTTGGGATGATACTTCCGTCCGAGAGCGGATACTTGAATAGAAATAATGCAACTGTTCTTGGTGGGTGGTCTTTCTCTTTACGCATTATCAGCGCGTCGGCATACCACGAGCTGATTTGCAGGGGACTTACAGTCCCATGAATCCCTTCCACCAACTGAGCTTCTCCTCGAGAAACTCTATTTGGCGTCGTTCATAGCTCTGAAGGGGCCACTACAGGTAACCAATACGGGGGAATTATGGGAAGTTGTAGGTCCAAGTGAGCGCGAGTTGAAACGACCCTGACCACGAGTCACGCGTGGCACTTTTCAACTATTTCTTCCTAATGCTCTCAGCTGGGCCACCTCTAACTTGAGACTATTCACAATATGCTCTAGATGCACCTTGGCTGCAAAAATCCAAGCTCCTCTCTCCACGTGTTTGTTTAGGAATTCGGGAATGAGTGGGTCACCCGATCCCGAAATGCCGTTTGGCGTGGATGCCCGACGCGATAGTACTGCTTAGGCAGCAGCTACACTTCGGCTAAATGACGGCTACACTCGCCATGTAGCCGTACATCACTGGTCTGAAAGATTATGGAGATGCACTGTCATCTACGGTTGAACGGATACAGTACGTGCCAAATGTACGACGCGGGCTGAGGCACTGACGTGTGCTGTCGGCAGCGCTTTCTTCTCGGATCCCTGCGCCTCGCCTATAAAGGCCTGCGTGCAGAGTCTCGTAATTCCATCGACTCTCTTTCTCCCCATCCTACCGCTCCGACCATCACTTCCAATGTCTTCAACAACGTTCACGACTTCCCTCGAGGGTATGCGACCAGCTACTGCAAATGTACACTACTGACGCATCGTCCAGGCAAAGTCGCAATCGTAACAGGATCGTCGCGCAGCATAGGCGCCGCCATCGTCCGTTCTATGGCAGAGCAAGGAGCTAAAGTTGTAGTCAACTGTGCGTCAGATACCATTATTAGTCTCCCATATCCTCATCAATCGCCGTAGACGTGAACAACCCGCAACCCGCCGATGAGCTCGTTGCAGAGATCAAAGCACAAGGCAAAGGGGACGCGGTCACGATCAAGGCCGACGCGTCTACGATCGCGGGAGGAAAAAGTCTTATCGCCGAGACCATCCAAGCCTTTGGAAAGATCGACATCCTGGTTCTGAATGCGGGCATTATGGGCAGCAAGACCATTGCCGATGTCGATGAAGCGTTCTTCGATGACCATATAAACTGCAACATCAAGGGACCGCTCTTCATGGCCAAAGCCATACTAGAACATCTGCCCACTCGTAGGTCGCGTCCTATGAGCTGTGATATTCAGGTTCTAATGTGTTGTCCTCATCAGCCGGAGGCCGCATCATATTCTTCTCATCTTGTTTGACCGGCGCGACAGGTACTATCTTCCCTCACTGAGATTTGTAGACGTTCATCGACATTCTGTAGCTGTACCACCCAATGCTCTGTGCTACGCCATGTCCAAAGGTGCCATCGAACAGGTATCTCGCG
>JADNRX010000989.1:0-16593 GCA_015501595.1 Hymenopellis radicata
CGGATAAGGCTCTCGCGCGGGCGGTCCAGCAGGCACTACTTCACGCGGTGGCCCACCTACACGCCGGGGTGGCGCAACTCGACGGGGAGGCGCGCCTACAACGGCACGAGGCGGGGCACCCAAGCCGCCAGTCAATGGAGCCGCTGCGCCAGCGGCGGCCGACGGCGTTTCGATATATGGCGCGTCAGGAAAGCGGGCGCGGGATTCTGAGGCGGTGGGCAGAGGATCCGCAGGCGAAACGGGCGAAGCCTGGAGGGCCGGTGACGATAAAACGACCGCCGCCTGGGAATGCTACTCCGGACCGTCATAGGGTTAGGAGGGGATTTTTTTTGCTATCTGTTGTTTTTCTTTGCTTGTGTATGAACATGTGTGTATTTTTATGAGCTGCATCTTTAGTTACAGTAATCTCTCATTGCGCAAAATCAATATTCATATTCAACTATATTCAACTACTACTAGGATGAGGAGGAGGAGGGGAGACCGTGTGAATATAGTTTGTCAGGGTATAAAAAGCCTTCAGAAGTTTTCGATCTTGCTGTCAGTGTCTTGCCAAAATGTTTCCCGCATTCCAACCCAGATAACGCCATCGACATTCCTTGAAGGAGGGGAGACAGCCCCAAGAGTCTTGTAGACGCCGTCGTCGACTAAAGGTTCGTTTATTTTCAGCCACTTTTTCTTTCTTCATGATGCATACGATACATTCGATGAATGGCTAGCTTTACCGCGATGATGCCTTCAGTTAACCATCTTTCGGGACTGAACACCTTTCTTTTCTTTTTCGTTGTCTTTCGACTTGGACTAACAATTATTTTCAGACGTCCTTTTTCCGCCGGTTCTCTCAGACGCGCGTTTCTTTTCCAAGGACCGGTACGAGCCGTTGACAAAGGGCATTCTCTCTCCACGGACCAGCGACTTGGTCATCCCATCCTGAGCGCGAACGTTTTCCGCCCCCGTGCTATCAAGGCTCCTCACGACAGGGACTAGCGGGAACAAACTCGGCCAATAAACTTGCAGTAACATATCTTTGGCGTGGATGGCAATACATGTATTCAATGTTCCTCGAGATGTCGCACGTTCGCAGCCCGTCGATGTCGGGGTCCTACTAGTTCCGAGCCTTATCGTGAATACGCTGTTACTCTTCGCTCGAGCTCCATCAAGTCCATCACTAGCACGCCTCGGTTCACTGTCGGCGGCCTGCTGCGGCGTGTGTCTTCTCGCTAGAGTGGGCGTCTTGACACGCCGCAGTCAGGACAAAGCCCTCGTGTTTCTACTTGAAGCCTCACAGCGACTGTGCACTGCAGATCCGACGAGGCAGGTATAGGCACACTCGCCATTCAACGGTGACTCATGCAAGGTATCCCGGTCCAAGAGGACTTTGGACGCGCAGCGCATATTTAGTTGCTGCGCTGCTATCGGAAGCTCGTACATATATAAGATACGCGCTCTGGAAAGTGTGATCTCAAGAGTTCAGTCCATCTCCGCCTTTACTCACAATCTCAGTATCGCGATGTCGTCCCAATCCTTCACGTCGTCCACGTCCACACTCACGACGCCGGAACCGCGTAAAGACTACGCAGCGGCCTTCGCCAGCATGCAGTCTACGTACGGCTTCAGTGGCCAAGCGCCCATGCTCCCACCACCATCATCATCGAAGAAATCGAAATCGTCTTCTTCCACATCCACCTCATCCACCGCGAAAGACGCCTCGCAGGTCTTGGGTGCTCTGCAGTCCAAATACGGGTTCGGAGGGTCATCGGCGTTGCAGCGCAGAGCCTAGGCATTGTGGGTCAGAATGCATTCAATGAGACAGAGTGGCAGAGAACTTATTAAACCTGTGTATCTTGTTGCATAGAACAGTATAAGAGTCTGTTTTTGTAATTAATCCAAAGCTCATATCGATAGAGAGAATTACTTACGACTTGTTGATATAGTTGTTTGCTTCAGACAGTGCAAGTTTATCTCCCGCAAACCTTCCCCTTCCAGCGCCACCGCATCAGTGTTCAAATCGGGCTTTCGAACGAAATCAACATCCTCATCTTCCTCTGCCTCATCTACCTGCTCCTAGCAATTCGAATTCTTTTGAATCCATCTCATATTCCCTGGTACAGTAGTACATGTCCACGTCTGCGCGTGATCGTAAGCATATCGGTTATGTATGGTACTTCTGCTCGAGGATGGTCGGGGTGCGACGATCCTTGTCGCGTGGAGTGAGTTACGGGCTGGGGTCATTACTCGGTTTGAGCGGGTCTGTTTCAGGCATAGGATCCTGGAGGAGATAGCGGGGGGGGTGAATGCTGGGGGCTTCTTGCGTTCACCGGTCCAAGAAAACGCAGTCCCGGTTCCCCTCTCACTGCCTGAAGATGGTGATAGGCCGGGTCGGCGGAGCACCGTGCATCGGCAAAAATGACACACGAGCGCCGGTATATTTGTCCAGAAGGAAGTGAGTGCCTGCCTCCAACGCGCACACGGTCTTCGACGCAGCCACCACGGTCTTATATCTCAGAATAACATGGTCCGTACTGAGTGCCAGTGATGAACATAGTTCACATGAGAATAGATGACGACGGACCTCTTCGTGACATCGACTAGACCACTAAATTGCGAGAAGGCTCGAGTAAGTTCTTCAACGGAGAGCGACCGTGAGATGGGAAGGGACATCGTCAAGGCCCGTCCGGCGCCGGACTTGATGGCTAACCTTAGATGGTGGGCGAGAGGTTTCGTCTTCACGAGGTCCATTGTAGCCCCAAATCTGGCGGCCGGAAAGGCTTTCAGGAAAAGCCGAGCATCTAATGCAGTGACAAATTTGATGGACTAACAACAGAAATAACTCATAAGCTAGAGAAACATATGTCACGCAAAAAGCACGTACAACGGAATCTGATGTCTGATGGATAGCCGTAACACGATCACCCACCCAAGTATGAGGACGAGCTTGAAGGAGCATAGAACTCAAAGCCTCGACGTGCTCGCGTAAATACGGCGAGATGGCCACGTCTGGTGGAAGCCCGTGTATTATGACGCCTCTTGAAATACCCTCCAACTTGAACTTCTGGTGTCCTCGGAGTCCCATTCGATCAATGAATTGTAATGAATCCGACGACAAGCCTCGCAATTCCCCCCTGGTGCATTTCTCATAAAACTAAGGAAATCGTAATCAGTTCCCAAAGAACATCGGAATCCGTCATCCAAGCAACAGACGAACCTGCCAACACGCTTCCACGCTAAGAAAAGTGATGTCGAACCCGCGTACGTTGCTTTTCGTCACGAAAGGAACCATAGACTCAACTATCCCAATATTCTTCAGCAGGTCATCCTCATCGATATCGGACTCGTCCTCGAAATAGACACACAATGAGCGGCTTGCCCGCAGGTATCCCAGGCGAGCAACGGCGCCCGTGGAGACGGGTCCAAAATCCTCACCGCCCCCGCGGCGGGAGGCCACCCAGTCAACGCGGAACTCCTTGTCGTCGAGTCGTATTGGCTTTTGAGAGAAAGATTGCGCTTGGCACCAGTAATAACACGCGAGGTAAATGTGGTCGGGGTGGGGACGGACGCGCTCTATGGGGAGTTTACCTGCTATGGCCCGAACCACTGTCGAGACGTCGTAATTCAAGGGCAGACCCAAGACGCGAATGACACGAGAAGGCGCATCGCGACTGGGTAGAGGTGTTAAATCAGTTGAGTGAGTGCTGCACGTATGGAGCATTGGAGAGAGCGGTCTCGCGAAGGACAGCTGCCATCGGCGCCTGGCTGTGAAAGCCAGCATGACAGTTAAAAGTCAAGATCATATAGCGTAACTGTGACGAGAGTCAGGTGATATCAGTCACGCTAGGGCTACGTAACGTGTTCTGGGAAGACTTAGATTCCGAGTGTATGCTTTAGCAGCGTGTATAGTGTACATGGTTGATACTCGACATCTACATTTCAACCTACTTTGAATATCACTACTATCCTGTCCGCCTACATTCTTCTTTCTGACGAGGTGAAATTTCCAACTGTTTTCCAAACGTGGACACGGGCACGTGACACCAACCATCTTTGCAAACGATTGTCATTGTCCACAATCTGTCCACACGCTATTGCCATTGTCAACCGTCCACGCGATTTCCATTGTTCGCAGCTAGTCCACCCTGTACGGACTAACCACGAGGCGTTCATTGTATCCCACATTTGGTAACAGCCACTCGCGATTGTCCTGCATATAAATACGGCAGCCATGCACGCTCTACTCTTCTTTATCGACTTTTTCCCCCTGCCTTTGCCACCAGATATGCCCAAGTGCAAACGGTCACGGTCGCCCTCGCCGAGTGACGCCTTCAGCGCCGAAGGCGTTACCAATCGTATCCCTTCCTTGCAGCGCCCGCCTATTACCCCTCGTCCAATGCGGTCGTTGCCAAAAAAGCCCTTGCAGACCCCCGGGAACAAAGGCGCCTCCGGTCAGTTGAACTTTGCCGAGAGTTATCATCGTGCATCTGTCGATGTGTACGTGGACGAAGACCTGCAGACCTCTCGCGTCTTCTTCCCCACCGACGTCTTTCTCCACGTCCTCCTTGGTCTGCCCAAGGACTGGGAGTCAGACGAACCAATGCAATCTCTCATCACTTCCATCATGAAAACTACTGCCTATAGCAAAGCACGAGCGGCTTTCAAGCACACCTGCGTTGGGGAGGTCAAGCACGAGTCCCAGTTGTACGACGATTACATCGATATGTGCAACGCTGCTACTCGTACCATCGCCAAAAAAGATGGGCAAAAGGACACGTTGTGGAGCTATCGCCAGGATCACAACGCTCTTCTGGGCTCTAGCGCCAAGCTTACGCCCGATGTGATGTCTGTCTCCGAAAAATTATGGAAGGGATCTGGCAATAAAAAGCGCACCGGCCACGGTCCAGAGTATCCTATCGGTTGGCCCCAAACTCAGATTGTTCAAGACATGAAGGCGGGCTTGCGTTCCCTCGACCGTGGCTCGACGTGTCCATACACAATTATCGGGCTTGGTATGTCTCTTTTCGTCTATGTCATTGTTTTTCTGACCCGTTACATAGACGGCTTGGATCCCAGAGACTGGAACGAACTCGTGCATGCTGTTGAAAAAGCCGAAGAGCGAGAAGGCTTGTCGAAGGACTTCAGTAACAACCTACGAAATGCGAGAAAGCGCCAGCTGCAGTCCTCCCCGGAGGACACGCGTGTCACGAAACGGTCCAAATCCCACGTTCCCCTCCACGCTATTGCGGCCTCCGTTGGCCAGGCTCCCGTAGCCCCTACCATAAAAGCGAGCGATGATTCGGGAGACCGCCACTCCGTCTCCCTCCAGTGTGCACGATACGCTCTAGAAGTCCTGTCCAGTGCAGGCTTTCGATCTCACAGTTTCGGATTGCTCATTGGATTGAACGAAATCCAAATCCTCTATTACGACCGTTCTATCATCGCGGTCTCTCAGCCTTTCCAGATGGTAGACCTCGAAGTGCGGTATCGTACCCAATGCCTGACCGAACGTCGCTTCGTCGCGGTCTTGATTTCCCTCCAGCGCGCCACCTTGGCCCAGCGAGGCATTATGGAGTACTTGATGCCAGACCCATTTTTGGAAGTTTATCGGAACTATACCGAAGACATGGCGAAAGATCCCAAGACGCTCTTTATTGGGCGCCAGATCAAACTACAGGTCAATGGCAAGTCCGTCTTCGTGACGCTAGGTCGCATTCTCATGCGCCAACCGGGAATCATTGGCCGGAACACCTGCGTCGTTGAGGCCACGTCTGACGCGTGGCCGGGCAAGGAGCTGGTTGTCAAGCTCAGTTGGCCTGCATCCTCCCGGGTACCCGAGAATGAGTTTGTGGACAAGATTACCGAAAGTGTCGAGGCGGAAGGAGAAGCGGCGGCATGGGTTTTGGATCACATTCCGACTGTATTGCACTCTCAGGATTTCCCCCTCCCGCCAGATAGTCCTGGAAGCAGGCTCCGGGAATACCTCGCGGGCCCCGACGTCAAGTTCGCTGACGACAAAGCATTTGATTACGAACTACGGGTGTGTCGGGTGAGCGTCCAGGAACGCCTTCAACGTCTGGACACTTTGACGAAGCCGGAGGATTATGCGCAAGTGCTTTTCGACGTTTTACAAGGTACGTTTCTCACGTTTCAAATATTGTCTAATGCTGACTGAATTGCAGTACACCGTTGGATTTACGACTATCCCCGTATCATGCACCGTGATCTAAGTCAAGGAAACATCATGTGGCACGTACGCAAAGGTCGAATTTGTGGTGTCCTCAACGACTTCGATTTGTCCTCTTATCGAGGCGCGTCCGGCGGCTCCTCCAAGCAGCGTACCGGAACTCGACCCTATATGGCCCATGAACTACATGACCTGGACACTAACGGAGACCCTCCCGTTCATCTATACCGTCATGACCTGGAGTCAATCTTCTACGTTATCATTCTTCTTACCTGTGCCTATGCACTAGGGACGGAACTCAGCGATTCTGGCTCTTATCTCCACCCCGTCAAATCCTCTCCCTGCCGATTGTGGTTGTCCATGACTGACACCCAGTTGTATGACAAGAAATGCGTAATCATTACGGACCTCAATGGACGCTCTGTTCCTGTCCCAGATGACTCCTTCAAGGGCTTCAATGCTTGGATCAAACAGCTGCACGCCCGATTTGAGATGGGTATGACTAATAAGGCCAGAGCGCGACGGGCAGCTGCACGCTTAGACGAGGAGGACATGGATGTAGACGACAATCCGCCAGCAGTTGTGGTGTTTGACGAAGCGACGCTGGATGGTGCTGTTAGCTATGATTCCATCTTGGGTACTATGAAGACCTTTGGGAAGGATGACAGTGGCAAGAAGCGGCGGCTGCAAATGATGTATCCGATTTCGAAGAAGGATTAGATAATGGGGTGTCAATTGTATATATGTACTCGAATTTATGAAATCACAATACGTTCGACGCGACTGGTATGATACTGCAAGTTTGTGATAGACAACTAAGGTTGGCGGCGGACTCGAGCCATTAATCATTGAAGACCGACTCGGGACATGACCAGTTTTCCTGCACAGTTCAACTTGAAGAATATGCCTTGGGTAGAACACCACTGTGATCTCGAGCCACCATCTCTACTCGTCCTCGTCCTCATCGTCACCCTCATCGTCACCCTCACTCATCCTCCTCCTCATCCTCATACGTCTTGATCTTGATAGCCGCAACGCGATTGTCCGAATTCCTCTTTACATGGATGATGTATCCTCCGTCGTCAACAGAGCCTCCAAGACCAACGTCAGTCACAAACGGAGTCTTGCGTACAAAGGACTTACAAATAACCCCTCCTGGAATCGCAGTGCATCTCGACGTACCCAAGTCCGATAGAAACTCTAGAATTGCATTCGGCGGGTCACCTCCTTCGATTGTAAGGGGTTCAGAATCAATGGCGTCCTTCGCGATAGCGATCAGAGACCCAGAGTCGACGCTACACACCCCCAAGTATTCCCATTCTCCTCCAGATTCATCGTGGTGAGCCACGGGAGACGACTTGGTCCAATTCACAGAGCCCTCGCCCACCCAGTGCATAGTGACACTGAAAATGTCCTCATTATCATCATTAGAAGCGCTCATCCAAACTCCTAGAGCAACGTTTTTAAGGACAATCTCAAAGTCCAGACTGTCCTTTGACAAATGGGTATCGCCAATGAGGATGTCAGAATCATTCTTGACCTGTACACCTCGTTAGTGCATTGAATAATCCCAAACGCAAAGCAGTCACCTCAAAGATATGGTGTTCTGATGTTTGATTAAGTCTATCCACGATATCTTGGATGTGTTTATTTGTCAAGCCATCCTCGAGGAGGATCTGTTGCTCTTCACGCATCCACGATGCCGAACAAAAGGATGGGCGGCCGACGGGTATCATAGACTGGAAGGATGCGCATTGGTGTCTGTAGTCTTCTATTTTGCCATTTGCGAGTGTGAACCGGACACCCTACATAACCAAGAGGCAGAACCAATGTGCGGAGCAATGCCTATCATATATTGAAGCACAAAGGTTGGTATTCTACCAACGGCAGACGATATGGCAAGATATCATCAAAACATCTGCGCTCTAGTCGACGCCGGGCAGGTCTGCTGGGGGAACCCACCTTTTGCGTCGGATTTTCCAGATAGACTTGCGATTGACGACGACTGCTGGGGGCTTCCAGCGTTTTTCAACCCATCGCGATGCCATTTTCCAGTTCTCCGAGTCGTAACCTTCAGAGATGGTTACAGGCAGGGTCTGCGGAGCGCCGCGCATCGGCAAAAACGACACACGACCGCCGATATACTTGTCCGGAAGGCGGTGAGTGCCTGCCTCCAACGCGCACACGGTCCTCAACGCTTTCAGCACGCTCTGATATCTCAGAATAATATGGTCCGCACTGAGCGCCAATAATTAACGTAGCTCACGCGAGGAGAGAATAGACGATGACGGACCTTATCGTGACATTGACTAGACCACGAAATTGCGAGAAGTCTCGAGTGAGTTCTTCGACGGAGAGCGACATGGAATGCGGAAGGGATATCGTCAAGGCCCGCCCGGCGCCGGACTGAATGGCTAAGCTTAAATTGGGATTGAAAGGATTCGTCTTCTCGAGGACCATTTGCGCCCCAAATGTGGCTGCCGGAAAGTTATCCACGAAATGGTGAGCGTCTGATGCACTGACGAATTTGATGGACTAACAACAGAAATAACTCATAAGCCACAGACACAGCCACGCGAGAAGCACGTACAATGAAATCTGGTGTCTGATGGATAGCCGTAACACGCTCACCCCTAAAACGACCAGGACCAGCTTGAAAGAGCGTGGAAAACCACTCCTCGACGTGCTCGCGTAAATACGGCGAGAGGGCCACTTTCGGTTTGAGCCGTTGTATTTTGACCCATCTTAAAATATCTTTCGCATATCCGAGTTCCTTTCGATCAAGGAAATGTACAGAATCCGACGGGAAGCCTGGCATCTCCCCCCTCATGCATTTATCGTAAAACTAAGGAAATCGTAATCAGTTTCCCAAACCTCATCCAAGCAACAGACGCACCCGCGAACACGCCTCCGCGCTAAGAAAAGTGATGTCGAACCCGTGTACGTTGCCCTCGGTCAGGAAAGGAACCATAGACTCAAGCTCCCCAGTATGCTTCAGCATGTCGTCCTCATCGGGCTCGTCCTCGAAATAGACACACAATGAGCGGCTTGCCCGCAGGTATCCCAGGCGAGCAACGGCGCCCGTGGAGATGGGTCCAAAATCCTCACCGCCCCCGCGGCGGGAGGCCACCCAGTCAACGCGGAACTCCTTGTCGTCGAGTTGTATCGGCTTTTTTAGAGAAAGCTTGCGCTTGGCGCCAGTAATAACACGTGAGGATAATGTGGTCGGGGTGGGGACTGACGCGCTCTACAGGGCTGTTACCTACTATGGCCCGAACCACTGTCGAGACGTCGTAATTCAAGGGCAGACCCAAGACGCGAACGACACGAGAAGCCGGATTGGGACTGGGTAGCGAGTCCGGATTGTGACTGGGTATAGATGCTAAATCAGTTGAGTGAGTGCTACGCGTTTGGAGCTTTTGAGAGAGCGGTCGCGTGAAGGACAGCTGCCATCGTCGCCTGGCTGTGAAAGCCAGCATGACAGTTCTAAGTCAAGTTACGAGAGTCAGGTGACATCAGTCACGCTCAGACTAAACGCGTTCCTCCAACATTGACAAGATTGCGAGGGCAGCTTTGGTAGCGTGTATAGTGTACATTGTTAATACTCGACATCTACATTTCAATCTACTTGCATATCACTACTCTCCTGCCCACCCACATTCTTCTTCCGACGCTCAATCAAAAAGCTCTCAATCCGGTTCTTCAGCTCAGTATCTACACACGCATAATCAGCCCAACACAAAGACAGAACATAAAAGGGCGACAAACTCGGAATAACATCCTCAATGCTGAGAGGGACGCGGTTGAATGGATCTTTAGTATCCGAAAGCAGATGCGACTTGATCGTCGACCGGTCGATGACCGCTCTCGAAGACGGAAGCGTAACGGGATCCCGCATGACAGTGAACATGAGAGGATCTAGACAATGACGCTCGTTAGTGCTCCCATGAAAGATGTTCATATAGACACATACCCAAGAACTCATCCGGCACATCTCCCAGCTCCTCCTCAGCGTCCATCGACGCCTTCGCATCCTCCACCTTGACTACAAATTGCCTCAACAACTCGAGCTCAGCCTCGACCTTGACGCCTCGCCGGATAGCAATCGCTTCAGCCGACGCAAACACCTCCTTGCTATAACTCCGGCCGTCATTGGCGACAGCTTGCACAAACTCATCCTGATCGCTGAGGTTGATGAACACCTGTAAGATATCGCTAAGCAGTGTCTTCGGATTGAAGCGATACTTTTCCGCATTTCGCACGCGAAGCTCCTGGTACTTGGGCCCCACAAGCGCAACCAAGTTGTAATCAAGCATAGCAGCCAACCGATCAACGATTTCCGGCATCATGAAAGGGGCCTTGGTTTCCGCAGTGAACACCTTCAGCAGTTCGACAGTAGACCGGCCAAGGCTGATGTATCCAGATGCATGTCGCTCTAATTGGCGTAAAGTCCCTCTCGTTCTCGCCGATGTTCAGTCGACTGCGTATTCCATGATGGGTCGTCCATCTCGACCTGGATGTTGTGTATTTGCGTCAATTCTCCCAAGGACTCGTCCATGAGGTACGTGACATCGTTGATCATGAGATTGATAAAGCGAACGAATTGGTCAACGTTGCTGAAGATAATATAAATTGGCGCGAACATATGGAAGCGTAGAACTCACAGGGCTGCGGCGTTCAGAGCCTCACGATGTGTTGGATTATCCCAAATGACTTTCAAGATAGCCGCAATACTTCGTCTGTGATACGTTGGGTACGAAGAAAGAAATGGACTACAAAAAGTGATTTACCTTGAATCTGTGTACACAGGCTCAATGAGTGCTCAAAAATACTCAGGAGAGACAACATACTGAATTTGTCGTAGAATTGGGAGCTGGCACCAGTCTGTTCAACCTCTGTACATACAAACAAATCAGGGGAGATTCCGGAGAACCAAGGAGGTCACCTCACCAATATAGAAATGCATCAAAGTTGGCATAAGATGTTTCAACGCCAGAGGATGCGAGTTCAGAAGGTATCCCAACAACCCGCCGTTTTTCTGACGATTGTAATCCCAGATACCCATGAACAACATCTAAGGCAGGGTTTGAAAACAAAGACGAAGACCAAATAGACTGCGTACATCGTTGATCTTCGCCTTCAAGAATGGATTTTTTGATGTACCATGTTGACGAAAGGAACGTGAGTGCGAAGACCACCAACTCAGTCTTGCCCGACAGTTCAAACCTCTCAGGTGCATTCCTAGACGAAGGCGGTCAAGGAACGTGTCACGTTAGATCTCCCGCAAGAAACTCACTGCACGATGAACAGATAGAACTCGATAACATCTTCGATGATGTACTCAGGTAGGACCCTAAAGGCCATTGGGACCTCTTTCGATAACGGAAGTCTACACAGCATTATCAGTCACATTCATAGGAAGACGAGGGATCGCGTACTCGACTAGCGGAGTCGGGTGCTTCTTCTTCGGCTCAGCCTGTCGTATCAACCACGTCGAGAGAAAGTTGGTGAAGCCAATGTTCCGTGTCACAAACTCAGGATCTAACAGCTGCGCTTGATAAGCAAATTGTGAGGATCGTATCTTGGCCATCTCCATCTATGTCATTCCAAGCGCGTTAGCATATAAGCTGGCACGGTGCGAACAATCGAGCCCACCTTCACGGTATTTATAGCAGCTTCGCGTCGCGCTTGAAGAGGACCCTACTCGTTGAGATCAGTGTACGAACAATGAACACTAAAACGCAGTCAAATACCCCATCCACGAGCCATCTCCGTTAAGATAGTCCAAATGACGTTGTATGTCGTCGAGATGCTTGGCAGTTTCGCCCAAATGATGTATCGTGCGCTGGTACCCATAATGACCCATAGCGATGGTAAGGTAGAAGATATCAGAAATGAAGTTGGGCGGCGGCGCTACATGACAGTCCAAAATTAGCAGCGAACATTTAACAAGAGGGCAACTGACCACCAGGTGCGGATTTGTTCTCTTCAGCCCATTCATTGGCTTCCTTGCTGTCAGCTTTGATTCTTGTTTCGTCATTCAAGTCGACGCGACTCGAGCGTGCATAGTAATAGGGATCGATTCGATCCATCTAGAACGCAATGTTCAGACGGGCAAGATCCCTTGGAGATGCATCGTACCTTCGTATAGTTGGCGTCCATGAAGGGTTCCGCAAATTGAAGCAAAACCGCTGACAGGTTGAATAAAAAGCTATCAGTGGCAACCGTAGCAGGGTCAACCTTGAAGAAGACTGTATAAGGACGACATACAGCACCAACAAAAGATAAAAACACGAACCTGCATGCCTGTACGCTTCACATTGAGCTTTATAACCCTAGCGAATAGTCCAACACTGGTTCTCGCGATTGCGGAGAGGCTCTAACCAGCGTATTGAATATCCCATACAGTGACGACTAGAGAGCAGTAAAAAAACAATGCAACTAATCGAACAAAAGAACACGGCATACCTGCAGACTTTTGAGAGTTCCACGAAGACTAGAATAGGATGATTCAATGTCGTTTCTTGACCGTTTCTCGGGTTCAGAGAAATACGACTTGGCAATGCCAGGCCACTCCCTAGGGAAAACGCCCAGACGACATAATGGTCCCATTAGCGACGTTATCTCGAAATTGTAGGCAGTCGCAGCGGGGGGATTCCAGTCCTCCATTTTCGTGATCATGATAGCGATAGGCTTAACCGAAACCAGAGCTTCCAAGCCGCCAATTACGCTGCGCCAGCTAGAATCCCCGCCACCCAAGCCTTCTGGTCGAAACAAAGACGGATGGAAGAGGAGCTGGCGGACGACAGGACCCAAGACCCCTCCAGCTCATCGTCTGGTTCGAAACGACGCGCAATGTCCTGGAGGAACTGATCAACGTCAGTTGGACCGAGTCTGTTGGAGGAGGTGGAAGGGCCTGAAAGCAGAGGTGCTGAGAAAGCCGAGATGGACAAGAGTGGTTCGACCAGTTCAGCTGCTCCAAGAGGACGGCTGACCGTGGGCTGCGGGAACATTTCTGGCTCTTGGAGCGTCAATCCGGCATAGCTGACGATGAGATCCCGAACTTTTTCGAGCTTCGCTGCAGCGTTTTGTGCGTCTTGGGGGAAATATCCCTAGTCCGATTGAGAACGCGACATAGGTGAAGTAAGGCCGTACACACCTTTTTGAAGAGGGCGTTTCTCGTCGAGTTCAATCGCTTCCAGCATTCTACCAGGTATTCGAAACAGTCTGTTCGGCTGGAAGACATGCCACGACTGCCATGTACTCTACATCATCTCTGGATAAGATGAGTAAAGGGATAAAAGTACAATTAAGCAGAGACTGACAGCATTCCATTGGGGTCAATCTCCAAACGAGAAATGAGTAGTCGATCCGTTAATGTCTCGTCAATAGATTTGACTAGCAAACGTTAGACAAAATGCTTGAGCAGACATCAAGTACGCACCGTTGATCCCTTCAGATGCCAATTCCTCTGCTAAACCCTTCAACCATACAAGCTCGTAGCCACTCTCTTCTGCCTTGGATTTCTATGAATAATCAGCCAAATAATTTGTCGAGTGTCTCCTCAACAAACCTCTAACGTCACAGAAAGTATCCGGCAGACACTGTCGTGTGTCCATACGGGAAGATCCAGTTTGATAAGCGCCTTCTTCTTTTGCGGTATGGGTGTTGAAGGCAGGGCAGGTGATGGTGGCGGGTGGCGATTATAGGTTTCCTAACCGGAGGACGTGTCGACGTGGCAGGCTTCGGCGCGGGGCGCCTGTACGGGCGTCGCGCTCGACGATGTCGCCGCTGATGATGCTCGCTGGTCGACGCTGATGTTGTCTGGAGTCGCTGCAACCTCCGCATGCGAATCTGCGGTGATTTCGAGATTAACGTTGGGAAATAATGGCATATTTATTTTACCACTCACGCGGTCGGCGTCGTCTTGTGGGGTTGTCAGCTCGCTCATTCTGCCTGCAGGAGAAAGGGAGGACAAATGGATGGTGACGGATGGAGGTCAAGCAATGGTAAATGCCGAGAGCCGAGAGCGTCGCACTCTGCACTCGACGTCGATGTCCAAAGTCTAACTCGGCCAAGTCGCGCTCAACAAGGCAATAGAAAGGTACGTTCCTTGCCCGCAGAAATCCGTGTTATTGACTTGGACCGTCAAGGCAAAAACGCGTGTATAAATCTGAATAAGGCTACATCTTTCCTCCTATAAAATTACAATACATTACAGATAAAGTACAATGGGGCAATCCACATCCCTCACCGCTGCCTGGGATCTAGGCAGATCTTCCAAATATTGGGGTCTGATTCAGTGGGCACAAGACCAAGGAACCTGGTGTTGCGGGACAAAAAATCTATCCTCCTCGGTCCTCGCTGCTTCTCCCTCTCTCCCATATTCTGCACACGTCTACTGAACGCCGCCTGTATACTCCGAGCCTTGGCCTCCCCGTAAAAATTGGCCTCAGTCTCTGTCACCGGCATCCGCAACGCGCTATACAGACTAGCCACAACGTCCTGCACGGTCACCTCGAGATCCATCGCAGGCATCTCAACGTGCACCTTCCAGGGCAGTCTACTTGACTGCAGGATCATCGTCGCCCGAGGCGGTGTTACGGCTGGTTCCAGCGGTAGCGACGCGATAATGTGTTCCATATTGATGTCTGTCAGATCCACATCAACCCCCCCGTACGACAGCGCCGAATGGAGATTTATCGTCAAAGGCTCTGTCTGCTGCGCTTGGGCGTCGTCCACCTGGGGCAGTGCAATAGGCCTGAGGTTGGGCGTTGGAGGAACCTCTAGGGGTGTGTAGGACGATGTCGACGAGGCGCTGTGCCGGCGCGATCGTGTGAAGGCACGAAACTCGGCTGTGCGCTCTGTATCGGCGACATGGGCGATACGCGTCGCTGCATGTAATCGCGCACCGGACTAGCAGGCAGACCAGTGGGGACATACACTGGGGACGGCGTGTCATTTAACGGCGCGAGTTGTAAACTTGAGTCGACGGCGGTGACGGCTGAACTGGAACGGGGAATGTGAACGGATTCGTCCTCGTCGTCACTGGCGATGACGCCGAGTCTGAATCGTAATTGTAATACGACTCGTTCGGCGAGTCCGCAAAACGGACGGCTTTGCGTGGTTTGGGTGAGGAATTAGTCGGCGACGACATATTTGCCTACTAGAAGGTCAGATCCTACTTGTCTTCACGCGAAGAAAACACTCACGTCTCTATGCAGAGGAAACTCAAAGCGCGTCTACTGGGGCGGTATGAAAAAACGAGGCATGGCATACGCATATTTAAGAAGCATGATGACTTCACGAGACTGCTGTAAATGGCGATTCCCGAGCGTCTTCTTGGATATGTGGTCGAGTGACTCACCGTGATGCTGCACAGGTAACATTGCACCCTTGCGCAGGGTCTGTTCCGAAACAGCTTTGGCCCGCCGCCTGCACCGCCCCATGTCATCGTCATCCGCATCACGACCTTTGATGGAATACGCCCTGCCCCAGGGCATTTGTGGCACTCATCCGTCCTTGCCCTAGTACCTGTGGAAATGTTAAATCCACCGCTCGTTGTCGAGACCACATCGTGATCTGTCCGCTTCAGGAATCCTCAGCTGTTGAGGCGGTCCCGGTACTCTCGGTTCCTTCGGTCCTCTGAATATTAATCCATTTGGTGAATGTTCGACTCGCATATTCCACGCTTTGTTGTATTCGTTTTCTGAATATCTTTACTCGGAACAATTGAATGGTACTTCTGCTAATCTATACTTTTGCTGTCGTCGGATTGACGCTGCAGTCCGTAAGATGATGCTTCATTGATACTTTGATGGGGATCATAGCACTGACCGTATTCAGTCGCGTCGGAATTTTCGGAATCGATACGTGATTTGCCCGCAAATCAGACCCGTTTTACCCTACAGTACAAACCACATGGATCTCTTTAATATCTCACTGCATTTTATGGTGCAAATTGATGTTGATGGACTTGACATTGGTGTAGTGGCCGATGCGTAGGTGAGCAAGCGGCGTCTGATGGAGGTAGCCAAGGAGATTTCAAGTACTGACTTTTGCAGTGCGTATTCGCTGAATTTCCCGCCCAAACCCGGACTTTTTGAATCCACCAAAAGGCATGTTCGCATGGATGGCGTTGTAGCAGTTCACCTGTGCAGGGTGGTGTGAAACGGAGGTCTCAGCGACGGTCAGCGATGCGTACCCATACTGTGCCTGCCTTGAGCCGATTCGCGGTATCGATGGCTCGCGTAACGTCCCGAGTGAATACCGCAGCCGCCAACCCGTAGACTAGCCTCAGCCTGTTGTCAGAAAATGCAAAATGACTGTGGCGTCGCGATGAAACGCACAGGTGTCGTTGGCCTGACGGACGATATCTACAAACCCCGAAGGAGTCAGCATTAAGCGCCCTTTAATGAACG